>JBAKBP010008081.1:0-94131 GCA_037953745.1 Lithodes maja
GGTTGTTCAATATATACCAGTACAGTATATGGATGGAGTCATGAAAGAAATACAAGGAAGAGCAGCGGACATTGGTGTACCGCTGATAAGGGAAGGAAACGAGTGGAAGTTGCCTCAACAGTACAGTACCGGTACTACTGTTGCTGACAACACAGTTCTGATGAGCGATAGTGAATGGGAGTTGCAGGGTCAGGTAAATATGTTTGGAACAGTGTGTGAAAAACGGAATCTGGAGGTAAATGCTAGGAAGAGCAATATTATGGTCATTGAAAGGGGTGCAACCATAGAGTGTGAAGTGAGGTTGAACGGCTATGAAGAATGTCAGCTCATTTAAGTATTTGGGCAGTGTGTTGAGTAAAGATGTGAGTAGGCCTATGGATGAAGAAGTGTGGGAGAAAGTGTAACAGGGGAAGAGCGTTGTAGGAACTCTGAAAGCAGTAAGAAGAAATAGGGTGATCAGCATGGAAGTAAAGAAGTCCTTGCATGACAGTGTGGTAATCCCGACATTGACTTATGGGAGGGAAGCATGGACGTTTCTGACTGGGATTGATCATTGATAATCATCGGTTATGCTAGTTGGAAAATTAGTGGGGTAGAATGTAGAGTTCGGGTGTACCGCCAGCCTTGTTTACACTACGCGGAGCGGCGGCGGATGCTGGCCATCATGTTCCCGTCCATTTGACTGCTTTTGGATACAATAATAGGTTGAGGGGGGTCACCCCCCCATGACATATTGTCATCATCATATATATTGCCAGCAGGAGGCAAATAACCGAAAAAACGCCTTCAAAATAGACGCGAACTAAAGGCTGGTTCACACATAGCCGAGTCGGTGCGCGAGTCCAACACGAGTGATGAAATTTTGCTATTCAGCAATGACTCGTCGATACTCCTCAACACTCGTATAGACTCGTGCTACGCTAGTGTATACTCGACACACTCGTGGGTACTCGCCACGGGGTCCAAAAATTTCATGCATGCATGAAATTTTTGGGTCCCGTGGCAAGTACCCATGAGTGTGGCCTAAGTACGTGTAGACTCGTGTACATACGTGTTTGACTCTGAATAAGTCTTCGTTATTCGTGTTAACTCGTGTTGACTCGTGTAAACCCGTGTAACACTCTTTGGTGATTCATCGCTTTTCGTCATCATTTCGACGTTGACGAAGCAACACGTGTCTACACGCAACAACACGTATGTAACACACATGCAACACGTATCAACAAGAGTAGAAAGCACGAATGTGAGTGCCAAAATTTGGTGCCCCCATGATGCCAGAGTTTACACGATTCAAACACAAGTGAAAACACGAGTAAACAAGAGTAAACACGATCCACTGAGAAAAAAACACGAGTGTAACACGAAAAAGCAAGTGACATTTGAAATACCGTTATTTCAAAAATGTAGGAAGAATCAACGAGAGTTTACACGGATGTAACACGAGTCAACACGTGTGCAACAGAGATCCAACGAGAGTCAACGCGTTGTCTTTCGTGTTGATCCGTATAAAAATCGTGTTGATCCGTGTAACAATCGCGTTGACTCGTCCATACTCTTTGTTTACGTGCCCTGGAATGTGGCCATTATTTTTCAAATTTTTGACACTCGTGTTGGGTTCGTCTTACACTCGTTTTGACTCTCAGTTACTCGTACAAACTCTTGCATGAACACGTGTTGACTCGTATTGAATCGAGTTAACTCGTGTTACACTCGCCTTGACTCGGGAACAATTGCTACTCGTGGCCGACTCAACCTCCAGCGACGGCGATAATCGACGAGTGTGACTCGTGTTGGACTCGCGCACCGACTCGGCTATGTGTGAACCAGCCTTTAACTACGGTGATCGACATATGTAAACATTACGGCGGCGGTGGCGGCGTCGGACACTTGCGATAATGTTCCCGTCTATTTTGAATGCCATTGGATACAATAATATGTTGAGGGGGGGCTTTGCCCCCATGACGTGTTGTCATCATCATCATATATATTGCCAGTAGGGGGCAAACAACCAAAAAAATTGCCGCAAAGCCCTCCCCTCAACATATTATTGTATCCAATGGCAGTCAAAATAGACGGGAAAATGATGGCAAGCTTCCGTCGCCGCTCTGCGCAGTGTAAACAATGGTGGCGGTACGCCCGAACTCTACATTTTACCCGGCTAGGCCTATATTATAGGCTACAATAAATAAGTAGGCTAGGCTATTTTTTCTATAGGCTATGCCTAGTCTAATATTACAATTTAAGGTAGCATTCAAGTTGACTACAGCAGGACTTACCCTTGACCAGGTATAGGCTATCCTAGTGTTTAATAGGCCTATACCCCTTTGAAATGACATTAGCCTAGTCTAACCTAACAACCATACCTAACCTATTATAGTAGGCTATTATGGGTGGGGGCTGCTGCCCCCACACCCTAATTTTTGGTGTATTTGTCTATTTTGTCTGTGAAGTGGGAATTTTTTCAATTTGTCGATCACGAAAATCCTCCATGCGGACTATAGCTAATGGAGAAAAATATGGCGAATCTATTGTTGCCTATTATCTCTAAAAAATTGTTTCTCATAATGCTGCAGTAGTGTCGTTTAAAATACCAACCATTTAATTGTGTGCCTTTAAAAATGACCTAAATTAGGCTATAGGCTACTGGAAGATTAGAAGAATCTTTAAGAAAGACTAGGTTAGGGTTATTGTCGTGCCAAAGCTAGATTATAGCCTAAATATAAACGGAAGTGAATAAAATGAAATATGCCGAAAAAAATTGACGTCATAATAGACGCGAAGTTAACCGTGACGATCGCCCTATGTAAACATGACGACCGTACACCCGGTAACTACATCCATACCATTAAAAGTTACTGTGGGACACCAAATATGTTGAGGGGGTCTCTGCGGCTCTGCCCCCCCACGTCGGCCCGTCACGTATTATGATGCACGGTAAGTCATCATCATCTGTGCTAATTCATAGGATCCCCAATTAAGGACAAAGTCAATCGACAGACGAAATAAGCTCCCAAATTACAATAACATAGTGGCCCGCCGTTTATGGGCGACTTTTTACACGTCATTTTAAATGTTACTTTCCTGCCCTGGTCTAGGCCTAATAGATTTTCCAAAGAATCAAACTTAAATTAAAAGGAAGTAGCCTAGCCTACAGTTTATAGGAAGGCTATTCCAACATGCATTCCAGAACTTAGGCTAGCCTAGGCCTAGGCTATATGAAAATTTGTGGGTGGTCTGCCAAAAAAGAATCACTAGGCCTATTAGGCTATGGGTAGGCTAGTATGGGGTTCATTTTGCAAATTTTCTGAACTCTTAGGCCTAGGCTACGCTAAATTAAAACTCACAAAATCTGAGTAAAACCAGCACTAGAATTTTGTCTTGTCTTGTCTTGGGGCAACCTCAGGCGAATACTCGCCCACTCCGGCCCTACCGTAGTCGCAGAGATCCTATGTCACAATTAAATTAGTTTATAGTTAAGGTTAAAATTCACCACCGTGTCACTTTCATTCTAGGTCATTCGTAGAACCGTAACACTGTGAAGGCAACAACCCAATAGCAGGTCATCAGGTGGTGAACCAGAGACCTACAAACCACGGTACAAGGGCCAGAGCAATGTCTTGAAGCGAGGTGCCCTTATCAACCAACCCCAGACAATCCAGTAGGAGCTGTCGGAAGGAATCCATCTTTGAAGCCAGAAAGGGACGCCCATCCACATGCTCAGTGATGGGACGAGGCGAGGCTTAGGAGGCATATGTAGAACGACCAGATGTAGGATGTGGAGGGGAAGGGGTACCGTACGACGATACATGGGATGCGGAGACAGCGGAGGGAAGAGCTCGTCAAAGTCATACGGTTCCTCAGGACCTCAACAATAACCGGGGGACGGCCGGCCGGATCGGCAATGGTCGATCGCCGTAGTTAATATAAATTCGCGTCTATTTTGACGGCGATTTTTGTTGTAGTTAGGCTAGGCCTAGGCTATTTGCCCCCTGCTGGCAATATATATGATGATGACAATATGTCATGGGGGGCGATTGACTCCCTCAACATATTATTGTATCCAACGATCTCTAACCTCTGTATCTCAAAAAGGGCTAGAGCAAATTGGCTGTAAATTTCCACATCTAGGCTATTCCTTGACAGATTTGCTCCCTCCAATTAATATTTATTAGCATAAATTCAGCCTAGTTTAGCCTATAAAACAAAAACTAACATTTGTTTAGCCTAGGCCTACATATAAAAAGAAAAAACCCACTCGTACTGCAATTATAAGCATAAATATGAGTATCTAAGTTACAAAGCAAATGTGTTTGTATAGCCTAAAATAAACCATAAAATTGTCATCTTTCAACTGTTGAGGTCATAAATATAAAAAAATCTAATACATTAGGAAAAAATGCGTTAAGAGTTGTGTTAGCGGGTCTATCGTCCCCTTTATTTACGTAGTCGCACGCTCGCAGTTACATTCGCGTCTAATTTGACTGTGGTTATTTGCCCCTGCTGGTGATATAGATGATGATGACAATAAGTCATAGGGGGATAAAGCCCCTTCAACCCATTATTGTATCTCACGGCCAGGCGTTGGGTAAATTGTTTTGTTACCGGCCGGCGGATTGAGGGTGGCTTTACCAAGTTTACCCCAGCAGTTAAATTAGAAGCGAATGTAGGCCTAACTGTGAGCGTGCAACTAGGCTATATAAACAAAGCTTTTGGTATGCCCACAACTACAACTCTTACCAAAACTGCAATTAGCCTATTTTTGTTTTGTTTTTTCAGTCTAGGCTAAATTGGTGAGGCTAGGCTAAATTATTTAGCTGCAATTAGCCTAGCCTATTTTTGTTTGTTCTTTCAGTCTAGGCTAAATTGTGGTAGGCTAGGTTAAATTCTTTAACATGTGTACTATTGTGTAGGCCTGTGCTTTCCAATAGAAGTAAAAATATGTAGCATAGCCTAATGCAATTTTACTAAAACCCAAGCCTACCTGAATATAGCCCTATGCAGAGCTCAAAAGCAAAAAAAAAAAAAAAAAAATGTTGAGCAGTGAAATAAAATTAAGCTAGGCCTAGGCCTGGTTTCTCATAGGCCTAATAACCTAATGAAGTATACTATAGCCTAACCTAATTTAAGTTATTTCACAAAATACTAATAGGCCTACCCAGCCCTCCTCATGCATTATTTTCCATTGTAAAATAAGTTTGTGATACACTACGAAAGATTATTCAACATGGAATTTGAATGGAATAGAGAAGCTTAGCAACGAAAAGCCAATACTCCCCCCCCTGTGATTGTGCCAGCTTTTGTAAGCAGTGCAATAACTTAATGAAGGACAGAAAAGCTGCAGGATGCTCTGGCATTCTAGCCGAGATGATTAAGGCCTCAGGTGAGAAAGGAGTAGGTGTGTTCAATGAGCTAATTAACTTCATCATCAGAGAGGAAGTAATCTCTGATGAATGGCACAAAAGTATATTATATACTGTATACGAGCAAAGGGGACTCATTGGATAGGGAAAATTATAGGGGCCTGAAAATACTTGATTAAGTCATGAAGGTCTGTGAGAAAGTCTTTGAAGGTATGATATTGACGATATGCAGTTTGGTTTCATGCTAGGACACGGCACAATCCAAGTCATGAAGGTATTTGTGTGATAATGAAGATGTATGAGGACTCACAAACGGCAGTGAGGGTGAAAGATGTACCGGTACTGAGTGATGAGTTTTCAGTTTGCGTCGGAGTCCACCAGGGCTCTGTGTTAATGAAGCCCTTTCCCCTTTTTTTTTTTATGGTTCTGGAGGCACTATCTGGTGATTTCAGAGTTGGGCTCCCCTGGGAACTGCTATAAGGGTCCTGAAAATGCTTGACTAAGTCATGAAGGTCTGTGAGAGAGTCTTAGAAGGTATGATAAGGGAAAGATACTATATGTACTTAAAAGATAGGGATCTGATGTTGTGTTTGCAGACCGGGAGAAGGCCTTTGATAAGGTGGCCAGAGAAGTTGTGCAGTAGGCTAGGAGAAAACTTGGCGTTGAGGAGTGGCTGGTGCATGTGATAATGAAGATGTACGAGGACTCACGAACGGTAGTGAGGGTGAAAGGTGTACAGCTGAGTGAGGGACATATACAGTACTTCTTGTTGAGGATATAGGGTAGTGAAGCTGTGAAGCTTATGTCACCCTATCCGGGCGGAAAGGACCCCAGGGTGGAGAGGTTTCACAGGGAGGACGGGGACATCGTAGATTTCAGGGGAGGGCACCCATGCCCCGCAGTCGACGGAGACGCCCCGCCAACCTCAGGAACTTCTTCGTTAGCAGGAGGACCTTGGATTGACATATACAGTACGGTACTAGATATTTGGTAAGGGTTAGCTTTATATCCCATGTACTGGTTACTAGGGACATATACTAGGTGTTAGGTGGAGGTTAGTTTTGTATCCAAAGTACTGGGTACTAGGGACATATACACAGGTGTTACGTGAGGGTACTGAGTGATGAGTTTTCAGTTCGCGTCGGAGTCCAACAGGGAAGTGTGTTAATTAAGCCCTCTCCTCTTTTTTATGGTTCTGGAGGCACTATCTAGTGATTTCAGAGTTAGGCTCCCCTTGCAACTGCTATAAGAGGCCTGAAAATGCTTGGCCAAGTCATGAAGGTCTGTGAGTGTGAGAGAGTCTTTGAAGGTATGATAACTTCATAGTCGGGCAGCTGCAGGAAAGATATCTAAGAGGTGTTTTTCCGGTCCCGTCTCAAGACCACCGTCGCAAGATCTACCCGAAAAACTTTTTTTCTGGTCCCGTCGCAAGCCCACCTTTAGCAAGCGAGACACCAATATTCTCTTGCGACGGCAAGAGAGCTCCGGAGCTGGGTTGACGGCAAGCTGAAACATCTCACTCAACTTACTGTTTCTCCATTCTAATTTATTTCGGTATATTTGTTTATCCAAACATTATGTTATAATTTACTTGACTATTATTAGGAAGTAGAGTAATAAGAGCCCACAGTAACGTATATCCAATTGTTGATAATAAATTAATGTGGGACAGTACGCTTGGTTAAATTTTGTCCACGAAACAACAACAAACCCCAGCTTTGACTAGGCCTAGGCTATGCTATTTACCGATTGTTTTTTCATATCAGAATTGCATTTATATAATCCTTATGATAATTAAATTGACGGTGAATGTTATTCCGATGAAATGGAAGTTGTATAGCCTAGCCTATATATTTGTAAGATGTGTGCTGGCTTGGAGCAAGCCTGTGTTGTTTTTCCTGTCCTGTGATGATCTTGCGACGGCTCGGTTGAGACGGTGGTCTTGCGACGGGCCCGGAAAATCACGTCTCTACTGAAAGTAAGAAGTTGTGCAGTAGGCTAGGAAACAATTTGGCGTAGAGGAGTGGCTGGTGCGTGTGATAATGAAGATGTATGAAGACTCACGAACGGTAGTGAGGGTGAAAGGTGTACTGAGTGAGGGACATATACTAGGTGAAGGTTAGTTTTGTATCCCACGTACTGGGTACTAGGGACATATACTAGGTGTTATGTAAGGGTTAGTATTGTATCCCAAATACTAGGTACTAGGGACATATACTAGGTGTTACGTGAGGGTTAGCTTGGTATCCCACGTACTGGTTACTAGGGACATATACTAGGTGTTACGTGAGGGTTAGTTTTGTATCCAACGTACTGGGTCTAGGGGGCGGCAGCCTCCACCCATAATACTAGGATAGGTTAGGTAAGGTTGTTAGGTTTGGCTAATGGGGATGGATGTAGTTTCCGAGTGTACGGTCGTCATCTTTACATTTGTCGATCGCCGTTGTTAACCTGTCCTTCCCTACCTATCATGTGTTGATTGGTTGTCCATCTTGATCTAATTCTTCAGGCCAGCCCTATTAGAGTATTTTGGGGGAACTCAGTGGTGTGGTTAAACTATTTTTAATATATATTTGTTGAAATATGTAAGATATGCAATAAATTATGTAAAATATATTGTTTTTACTTTATACCTATACATATAATTGTCATTATTAAGGAAATTCCATTGACTATTTACATCCCTAGGCCTAGCTTCCTTATTTCTATTAATTTTCTCCAGTTCACAATGAAACCTATTTCTAATTTCCTTGTTCTTCAGCAGCCGCGGCGGTGTCGGCGTTGGACGCTTGGGATAATGTTCCTGTCTATTTTGAATGCCATTCGATACAATAATATGTTGAAAGCCCCCCCTCACCCCCCCATGACATGTTATCATCATATATATTGCCAGTAGGGGGCAAACAACCAAAAAAATTGCCGCAAAGCCCTTCCCTCAACATATTGTATCCAATGGCAGTCAAAATAGACGGGAACATGATCGCAAGCGTCCACCGCCGCCGCCGCCGCCGTCATGTTTACATGGTCGATCGCCGCAGTTTGGTTAGGCCTATTTGCCCCCCTCAACATATTATTGTATCCAACGGCATTCAAAATGGACGGGAACATGATAGCAAGCTTTCGTCGCCGCTCCACCGCCATTGTTTACATGTGTCGATCGCCGTGGTTAAGTTCGCGTCTATTTTGACGGAGATTTTTTTCGGTTATTTGCCCCCTGCTGGCAATATATAAGATGATGACAATATGTCATGAGGGGGGGGGGGGGGGGCATCAACAATGACCTCTAACCTCTGTATATCAAATAGGGCTAGAGCAAATTGGCTGCAAATTTCCACATCTAGGCTATTCCTTGACTGACTCTTCCCAAATGGTCGACATATAAATCAGGGTGTCAAACGACGCTGTTTTTTTGAGTGATAACGCAATGAACTTTTTGTATAATGATAACAGAAACTCCCCCCCCCCCCTAAAAAAAAGGTAGGCTAGGCTAAATTGACATAGGCCTAATTTTGGTCTCCATATTTTCCATCTTGATTGTTTTTTTGTTTTATTGCAGGAAATACTGTTTTAGACACCTAAATTCTCAAAAAATAAATCTGGGGGGCATGCCCCCGGATCCCTCTAGAGCTCGAGCCTTCGCCGCGCTATAATGATAACAAAATAATAAACCATAATGATAACACAATTCATATTTTGTGGATTGACACCCTGGAGTCACATATTAGCTTGATCACTCTAGGCCTAGTTGTTTTTTAGTTACAGAGGTTATAGCCTAGGTCATGATTTCTTGCCTACTTACAGCGAATAGACTAGGCCTATTGTAGATTGGTAAAATATTTGCTTAATAGGCCTAGGCTATGCAATTGTCTCGATTTGACTAATTTTACCTAATTAGGCCTAAAGCAGCCTCAGTCTATTCCCAAACCCCAAACAGTATCCCATGTTAAGCCCTAGGCCTAATCCCACTCTCAATCAAAATTCGAACTGATAAATTCGTACCTACGGGTAGCGCTGCCTAGGCTAGGCCTATATTTTTCGTGAATAGATATAGAAAATGGTTTAAGGAAAGAGCATCCTATATTATGTTCAAATAATATGTAATAGCACTGTGTATGGTTGTATTACATTTAAATAGTGATAGATGTGTATATTAATGGGATAAATACTCCGAAGTTCGCATACGTTCAGAAAATGTTGTGCAACACTGTTGCCAGGTACTAATCAATCCCATTATCATTATATCATAATGGATTTTACTCATTTGCATAATTTCAAATACCTAGGACATTAATATAATATTTTCCTATCTTTTTTGTAGTGATATTTGTCTGATTTAGTGGTATATTGGTGTCTGTCTAGGGTTATAATGCATTGTGAAAGTTACCTCTGCATCTCTGACTTGGCTTAACCCGGGAGCTGCAGGGAGACTCTTAACCTGACAAGCGCTAAATAGACCTAGGGGCTAGGGTAGTTATTTGTGCATTTCTAGCCTTGGATTCTGACAGAATTCGTTATATTTACAATATAGAGCATTATTTGTTTTCGGTATGCTTTTATTTTACATATATGATGTATATATGAACCTTCAAGAGTGCTAAAATAAGTGGGAAAAGCATTTGGGTGGTGAAAAACGAAGATATTGGCCACCCGGTCATAATCTCAGGCGAGAGAGAGCCACAGGCAACCCTCCTCTCTCGCTGTCTGTGAGGTAACTGAGACGAGCGGGGCGGTGTGGGCCGGTGTCTGGGTGTTACATAACGATCTTTTCTGCAACCCCCTTGTGCTACATTATCGCGGGAGAGAAAAATAACCGATAAATGATGATAATAAGAGGGAAAATAGGTGATAATTGAGGAGGGGAGGGAGGGGGGAATAAGGTGGGGAAGGAGGGGAGGGGGGTGGGTGAGATTTACATGGATGAGTACTGGAGGGGAATTATCTCACCTAGAGACAAATTCCTTTGTTTTGATAGGCCTTTTTTTTTTTTTTGGAAAGCTTTTTTTATGGTCTTGCTTCCGTGAGGCCTATCGCGTTCCCTATAGGAAGCCTTCCGTGAGGCCTATCGCGCTTGCCGGGTTAAGAGTCCCCCGGCGGACTGCGGGAAGACTCTTCAGAGTAACGCTTTTGAACGCGTACCAAAACCGCGCGTTAATAGTCAGGCGGCTGAAAATTGGTGTGGATGTAGTACTACATGTCAACTCTCGATACCACCCCGCCAAACGCTCTCCCCGTACTCGTGCAAGCACCACCGCGCCAGTAACCACGCACTAGTCATGGAGCCCACACGTCCCTCACGCTCGCTCCCTGATGACACAACCAGCCCTCCTTCTGGTGGTGTTAGCCGCCGTGGAAGGCAGAGGGTGGCTGCCAAAGACTCTAGCTACCAGTACGACACGCCCTACAGCTCTGAGGACGAAACACCAGCACCCAAAGCACAAAAAACACGTGCAAGCAGGGCAATGGCACAGAGGTCATTGGTCTTTCGGGACACTGCCACCACGACCCAGGCCACTGCAACAACCACTACCACCACCACTACCACCACTGCCACCCCTGCCACCCCTGCCAGCGACGCAGGAGGCCGCCCTAGGGCTGCAAAACCTGCGGGGGCAGGAAAAATTAAAGGCACGGGCGTAGGGAAAAGATCCCGTACGCCAGCCACAGTGCCCCTACCACCACCACCACCACCAGCCGCCGCCCCTGGCCCGACTGCCGCTGCCGCCCCTGCTGCCCCTGCCAGCGACGCAGGAGGCCGCCCTAGGGCTGCAAAACCTGCGGGGGCAGGAAAAATTAAAGGCACGGGCGTAGGGAAAAGATCCCGTACGCCAGCCACAGTGCCCCTACCACCACCACCAGCCGCCGCCCCTGGCCCGGCTGCCGCCGCCGCCCCTGGCCCAGCTGCCGCTGCCGCCCCTGCTGCCCCTGCCGCCCCTGCCGCCCCTGCTGCCCCTGCCGCCCCTGCCCAAGGAACAGGGAAGGGGAAGGGGAAGGGGAAGGGGAAAGGGAGAGGGAAAGCGACTGCTGGCCCTGCTGCCCCTTGTGGCCCTGCTGCCCCTGTTGCCCCTGTTGCCCCTGCTGCCCCTGTTGCCCCTGCTGCCCCTGCCGCCCCTGCCGCCCCTGCCCAAGGAACAGAGAGAAGGGCGACAGGCACCACCATCATCTTGCCATCAAGGCCACGCACCACTGCTGCCCCTGCCGCCGCCTCTGCCGCCGCCTCTGCCGCCGCCCCTGCTGTCCCTGTCCATAAGACACCCTCGCATGCAAAAATTACCCGGAAAACTCTGACACCATCAAAATATGGCGCCCTGCTGTTTGATGGTGATTCGCAGGACATTGGCAGCCAAGGTTTTGACGACGAAGACCTAGCACGGGACCAAGGGTGGGGGGATTTGGGAGTGGACAGTGGGAGTGAGTCAGACGTCGGCGACGAAAATGAGGAAGGTCATCGTCTGTCTAGTGAAGAGGAGGGTGATGATGATCAAGTGCTGTATCGCGACCATGGAAGCGATATTTCGGACGATGAAGCAGACGCAGACGGCATTCCGATCCCTGGCTTGCCTTCGTTCGATTGGTCTGACGGGGTCAATTTTGTACCTGACGTGCCCCAGTTCAATCCTGGGACGTCAGGTACAACTGACGACTGGCCCTGTGACGATCAATCGAACGAAAGCGACTTCTTCCTCGCTTTTTTCGATTTTGAGGTAATGACGTTCATCGTTACCCAAACAAACGCCTACTACAGGTGGGTGTTTGGCCGATTGGACGTCGTTTCTCCAAAAGCGAGAATACGAGGCTGGGTGGATACGACTGTGGAAGAATTTATGACATTCTTTGCCTTGTTGTTCCTCATGCCTCTGATCAAGAAGCATGTGTTGCAACACTATTGGAAGCACGACCCTCTCATCGCCACCCCAACTTTCAATAAGTTCATGACTCGTGACAGATTTTTGTTGCTGCTAAGATTTATGCACTTTGCAGACAACGAAAATCCTAACAGGATTGACAGGATATGGAAAGTTCGGAATGTGTTCACCATGTTGTTGGAGAGGTATAGGAAATACTTTTACCCCTTCCTCAATTTGGTGATTGATGAGTCGCTCGTGCTCTTCAAAGGACGTCTTGTTTTCAAACAGTATATCCCCTTGAAAAGGCATAGGTTCGGAATCAAGCTCTTCGTTTTGTGTGACTGCGAAACTGGAATAGTGCTTGACATGATCGTGTACACAGGCACTGACATTGACATCCCGAAAGCCGCTGCCAATGACCCCATGGGCATGTCAGGTGCCATCGTCAGGAAAATGTTGGCACCTTACCTGGGCAAAGGCCACATCATCTACACTGACAACTGGTATACTTCTCCTGCTCTCTGCCAGTTTCTTCATGACAACCAAACGGGGTCATGTGGGACTGTCAGAAAGACAAGAAAGTTTATGCCAAAATTCACAGGTGATGTCATTCCTCTCACAGATGCCTCCTCCAGTGACACACCTTCAGAAGACGACCTGGCCCAGGAACACCGCGAGAGGCATGTGCGAAGAAGGCGACGAAAGGGGCAGAAATACAAGCAGCTCGAAAAGTGTGGGAAAGTGATAGCCCTGAAGTGGAAGGATAAGCGAGACGTCCACCTGCTTTCCACCGTCCACACAGGTGCCCAGATGGATTCTGGCAAAATCCACTACAGAACCAGGAAGACCATCTACAAGCCCGACATGGTGGTGGACTACACCAAAAACATGCGCATGGTGGAGACTGTCAGCTGTCAGGCGTTGAGTGTCTGAGGAAGACTGTGAAGTGGTATCACAAGCTCTTCCTCCACCTTGTTGACATAACGATGCTGAACGCCTACAACTTGTGGTTGGTCAAAAAGAATATGGCCCCAAACCAGAAACTTAAATTCCGGGAGTTCGTGTACAACGTCTCATACCAACTCCTGGAGAAGTATGGCACCACCACTCACAGACGTACGGCATGGCGTGGGGATCACGTTCCTGACCGAGTGCAGGTGGGTGTCCAAAGACACTACCTGATCAACACCGAGGTGATTGGCACTCGTCACAGGCAGGTGCAGTGCATCGTCTGCAGCTCCAGTGTCAGGAAACCCCATGTCCCAAAAAGAGTCACCTCAATGTGCGCAGAGTGCAAAGTTCCACTCTGCATGGGTGAGTGCTTCAGGGACTACCACACCTTCAAAAATTATTGAGTGTCGCCCTGCCCTGCCCTGCCCTGCCCTGCCCTGCCCTGCCCTGCCCTGCCCTGCCCTGCCCTGCCCTGCCCTGCCCTGGACTCGCCCCCTGCCCAGCCCTGTCCTGGACTCGCGCCCTACCTTACCTGACCTGACCTAATTGATCACGCTACCTCATAATGTAACATATATATTATATAATGTATAAGTTCCAAAGATGTCCCTGTGATATAGCTTTTACATTATATAATTGTATGTTTCATTATTTAGTGTATAAGTTTCAAATATTTACATGTAATATGCCTTATTTTTTTATTATATCAATATATATGTTTGTTATTAGCCAAAGTCATGTGTATATAATTATTTTCTTACCTCAAATGAATTGTACAAAAATAAATATGTTTCAACAAATCCTGTCAAACCTACTAAGATAATAAAATAAAACAATAATAAAAAAAAAAACACAAGGTCATGTCATTGTATTCTTACAATATGATATATTCTATGAATATTTCATATTTATTGAATACAATGGCATGATCTTGTAAAAAAAATTTTTTATCAAAAATGTTCTAGACAATATAAAACCTTCCCCATAACCCCCTCCTGGATTCGATCACACAACCCTAGCACACTTTGAGTTTTCCAGTCCGCGACCTTACCAACCATGCCACAGGAGCTCATACCAAATATCACTCAAAACTTCGTGTCTACAATCGAAATGACAATATACAAAAAAAAATGAATTATCCCACCAATTTACGTTTGTAAATTGATGGGATTATCAATTATATCATGCCAAGGTTTATGAAAGTTTGTCTCTGTCAAGAATTAGTAATTATATAACTTTATTCTGTCCAAAATTGCCAAAACATTCAGCAAAATTGCCCCTCTCAGTGCGACTCCACTCATTTTCACACGGTCAAGCGGTGACCCTTGCTGCTCCCTTTATGCCCCAGCTACACCAGCCACAGCAGCTCTGTCTGGGAACAAAATTTGTATAAATACAATAATGGATAAAATACTCTTCACAAATACATTTGTATTGTATAATATTGTAAATAAAAAAGAATAATAACTGTGTGGGTGTCGTAAATTGCTCAACCAGCTTTCTTATGTCTCGCCTACGCGCGTATATTGGATTATACATAGTCATGACTGTCATACAAATAATTGCAGTAGGTCTCGAATATACATTTAGATTGCATATTAATTGGAAATAAATAAGTAAACGTTTCTCTGGTGGCAATCTACCCTTTCGCAAGTGTAAGGAGACACCATTCTATATTTAGCCCTTTATCGCAAAAGGCAATCTGCACGTGTTTACTGACCACCGTCGCTGGTGGTCTATAATATAGTACTTTATTGACAGTCAATGGCCTACATGTTTCTGTGGTACTTCACATGTGTCTAAAATGCAATGTCTGCTTGCATAAAAATGCAATTCTGAAGTCCATTTATACGTACGACATACGCATGTCTTAGTTTCTATCTATCTCTCTCTCTCTCTCTCTCCATTCCTGACTCATGTTATTGTAAAACTCTTGGTGGCAACAAACACCAGACACCTGGAAGACAAGGTTCAAAATCCCAAGCATCCATACGCCTCGGGCGCCTTCACAATTGTCACACAGCTGGTTATCTATCTAGAGATCTGCCTGCCTTCCTTCTCTTGACGACTCACTCACTCCCTCCCTGCACCCCTGCATGCCTCCCTCCCTCCCTCCCACCCACCCACCCCCAACCCACCCTTTCAGGCTTCCGTCTGCTAGAAACACATTCACAATTTGCGTAAATATCGCATCAATTGGGCTATATGCGGTATATTCCTTGTTATATGGGACGCCTACATACGTACACGTCTTTATTATAGCATGACAGTGCTCTAAATACAAGATTTACGTGATATTTATGGCGTAACACACCCTCTCCCCCTTTCATTCCCAGCACAACTCACTCACACCTTGGTTCACGCATAGAAACTCTTTGATAATGTGCGTAAATATCGCATGAATTGGTCAATATGCGGTATATATTTTGATATATGGCACGTATACATACGTACAAGTCTGTATTATAGCATGACAGTGCTCTACGTACAAGATATACGTGATATGTATGGCGTAAACCACACTCTCAGCTCATAAATTGCCGCCAAACCTCCAACACATCTTCATTCCCGCCTACAAATTATCTTATAATTCCCTTATATATTGCAATTTTTGGTCACTATGAGGCATATTCATTGTTATATGGGTGGCCTACACACGTATACATACTCTACATAGCCTAAAAGGGCTCAAAAATGGACATATACGTGATAATACGCCGTAACCCACCCCCTCCTCCCTCTCCTTCTATCCCCTGCGCGCGTAAATATTCGGCAGGGAAATCTCGCCGCTCGATGACAATCTAGCCGCGCGGTGCCATTCGCTCCACATTTTTCAACTACGGACCGTTCCCCCACCCCCCCCCAGACATTTTTTGGGGGGTCAAATATATATGGGCCGATGCCCGCAAACATTCCCTACACGATGATGTACTTTTTATCGAAATTTGCAATAGGTCCCAAAATCATCATACGTGCGCACAGTCTTACCCTGTAGAAAACCCCCTGTGCGCCGCGGAGAGGTTAAGTACCCCTGCTTTCTTTGAGTACTACACGGCAAGAGAAGCTTTCAGTTCTGTCACAGACTGTCAATTACTGTTCAAGGTAAACACAACTGCTAAATTCGACATCATGTTCAAATAATATGTAATAGCATTATCTATGGTTGTATTAGACAACAATCGTGATAGGTTTCTATTTTATGTGGATAAATAGTATTAAGCTGAATAAACTAAATACCGAAAGTTCACTAGAGTGGTTGTTGATACATATGAGGGAGGAAGAAGATAGGAAGGAAGGGCTAGGCAGTGTTGCCAGTTGTATCGCTAGATATTACCGCTAGATGTAGAGCTATTTACTTCAATTTAGCAGCCATTTCTTCATATCTAGAGAGATTTACTATGGATAATTTAAAAATGTCAGACATTCTAGTCATATTACATTGTAAAATTTGCAAAACAAACAAACCAAAACTCTTTAGAAATTGCAGCATTATTCTAACATTGTTTGACTATGTAGCAACATGCTAGCGACTTTTGAGAAAGGATCTAGCGGTATTTTGTGGAGACATAGTGGGAGGGAGGTGGTGGTTGCAGTGGTGCCAGTTGTAAAGCTACATATTACCGCTAAATGTAGAGCTATTTACTTCAATCTAGCAGCCATTTCTTTTATATCTAGAGACATTTACTAGGGATAATTTGAAAATTTCAGACATTCTAGTCATACTACATTGTAAAATTTGCAAAACAAACAAACCAAAACTCTTTAGAAATTGCAGCATTATCCTAACATTGGTTGGCTATGTAGCAACATGCTAGCGACTTTTGAGAAAGGATCTAGCAGTATTTCGTGGTAACACTTTAGGAGGGTTAAAATACGAGTCACACAGGCAATTGCCAAAACTTTAAAGGTCCATATCATTGTTATTAAACTAAGCATTTGGCAAAGGGAGGAATTGTTAAAAACCTTAGCCAATACTCTGTCATTCACCAAAAATAAATTTGAATTTATCATTATTATTTGGTAGGGTAGGTATGTATAGGTAGGTTGGCTAAATAATTGCTGAAATTCGTAGGGACTCGAACGGTTTTGAGAGAGTTAAATAAAAAAACAAAAGATAGGACTGAATAATAAAGAGATTATGTTATTAACCTAACAAGTGCGCATGGGGGTAATTGGAAACGTCCCCCTGTGCTGACGTATTTGAGGTGTTTCCGTCACTAAAATATTCATTGTACCATTAATAGCATTAATAATTATCCATATGCGCCTATTATGGGTTGATTATAAAGGTATTAACCTGAAACAACAATAAAACGAGTGAAAACAGCGTTTGGATGGTCAAAATCGGAGATATAGCCCGCGAGTTGTATAATGTATGGGTGAGGCAACCTACTTTCCCGCCAATTTCCCCCAAGGCCACTGAGACACAGTCGATCGATACTCTCTCTCTCTCTCTTGCACTCGCTTGCCATCAGTGATGACAACACCCTGCTTGCAACTCGCTAATGTTAGCACGAAAATATACCTCAGAATAAGGGAATAATAGGGAAAATAGGTGATAACTGAAGGAGAGGAGGAAAGTGGGGAAGGAGGGGAGGTAGAGGACTGAGATTTTGCATGGCCCAGGGGCCAAAAAAAAAATAAAAAAAAAAAAAATAAAAAAAAAAAAAAAAAAATTTCGATGTCAAAAGTTGATTTTTTGTTTTACTTACTCTCAAGAGTCTTCCCGCAGTCCGCCGGGGGAACTCTTAAGAGTCTCCCGGCAGTTCCCGGGTTAAGCAAAACTGGGGGATGCGTGGAAGCCTATAGACTGTAGACGGTAAACTTTGTGTGGGTAGCGAATTCGGTTTTAAAGTAATTTAAGAATAGACAGTTTTCAATGCTGCGGCCAAACTATTCCACCCATTTATATTTTTTTGGTATCAAAACGTTCGGAATCGCGAGCCTCACCCAACTACGCAAGCATGGCTCTGATCATCGGCGTAGTTTTCAAGATGTGGAATTTTAAGTGGAATTGGAGGTTTTTTCAAGATTGCCGGAAAAAAACCCACGTGCAAAAGCAAAACCTTCTCTATAAAGTTTGCGGAGCATTAGTAGGGGAGTGCGTATGCCAAAGCCCAGTCGTTTCCTGTGAGTGGGAGAGACGGTATTTAAACGTCAAGTTTTTCGGGAAATCGGCTGCCACGGACCTGTTTGGCCACCTTGCCGGATGTTTAGCATATCAAAAGTTGCCCAATACAAAAACGCACCTCTTGTGAAAGTTTGATCCCGATCCAAAAAGCGGTTCTGGAGTTATTGCGTCGAAACCGGCGCGTAAGAAGAATTTGGATGAAATTCCAGGTTTAATGATTACAATAGGGGTTCCCCATAGGGGACGAACCCCTAATAATAATAATATTAATAATAAACGATTAATTTAGACTGTTTAATATTGTTTTATTATGAATCGTAAGGTATGCGTGGTCAGTGTGCATCAATGTAAGACTATATTAATTTGTCTAAAAATATATATTCTCTCTCTCTCTCTCGCTTTAATCTTATTTTCTTTCGTTTAACCTTTTTGTTCTACCCTTTCCTTTCTATCTCCACACCCTTGATGCTGTCACCTGGTCTTATACTCACTCTCTCTCTCTCTCTCTCTCTCTCTCTCTCTCTCTCTCTCTCTCTCTCTCTCTCTCTCTCTCTCTCTCTCTCTCCCATACACTTAAACACACTGGCCTCCGACTCTCTCCTTTGTCTCTGTGTTTCGATGCTATAATATACCAAGACGTTTTCTCTCTCTCACTTTTCTCTCACTTTTCTCTCCCTTTCTCTCTCTCTCTCTCTCTCTCTCTTTCTCCCTCTCTCTCTCTCTCTCTCTCTCTGCACCACATTAGGGAAAGGGGGGTATAGGAGCAGAAGAGCTTATCTGGATAAGGGGTTTCAATTTTCCACAGACGGCTGGTTGGCTCTGCTTGAATAATGGGTAGACGAGGAGGAGGAGGAATACAAAGGAATAGAAAGGAGAACAAACTGCAACAGACCTATTGGTCCTTACGGGGCAGTTTGGATATCTAAAACTACTAATCTACTGACTACGAGGTAGAGAAAAGGATAGCAAAGAAGAAGGCTCCTCCCCACCCACCACTCCCTCCAGCTAAGGCTGTCATGGAAACAGATAGGAAAAATACCATGTAGTATTGAAAAACTGACACGGAAATTCGGACAGGACAGGGAGAAAAAAGAAGTTGATTTGTAATCCAAGCTAACTCTATTTACTACAATTCTGAAAGGGAACAGATGTATGAAAATCAATATACATTGCGGTATGCGTTGACATTTCGTTGCGCGATATTCTGAAAGAAACTGTGTTAATCGGGGGTTATTTGCCATGTGTTTATCCAGATGGTTCTTAAATGTTTCGACAGTATTACAGTTTACAATGTTCGATTATTCACAATGCGGTTGAAGAAGATATGCTTCGCCTCGTGAGAATGAAAACGCTTGCCTATAATCTTATAACCATTGTTTCTCGTGTTTGCTTGATTGATCGTAAATAATTCGCTTACATTTAGGTTGCTGAATCCCTTGAAGATTTTGAACACCTCTATTAGGTCACCTTTCATTCTGCGCTTTGTTAAGCTAAACAAATTTAGTTCTTTTAAGCGCTCTTCGTACGGTTTATTACGCAATCTAGGTATCATTTTAGTGACTCTGCGTTGCACCTTTTCAAGTTTATTTATGTCCTTTCGGTAGTACGGTGACCAGAATTGCACGCAGTATTCGAGATGGGGACGCACCAATGAGTTGAATAGAGTAAGTATGATTTTTTCTGATTTGAATTTAAATGTTCTGCCGATAAAACCCACCAATTTATTAGCAGTTTTTATTACCTCTGTACACTGTTTACTCGGCTTCTGGTCACTTGATATTATAACTCCCAGAACCTTTTAATTATTTGTATTTGATAGTTGAATGTAGTTCATTGAGTAATCTTTTTTAGCGTTGTTACTACCGATGTGTAATACTTTGCATTTTTCTATGTTGAATTTCATTTGCCATTTTTCTGCCCAGTTTACTAAAGTGTCTAGGTCACCTTGTAGTTTTTGCCAATGTAATGTTGAGGTTACTTTATTAGTAATTTTTGTATCGTCAGCAAATTTCGAAATTTTGCATTCTATTCCTTCGTCTAAGTCGTTTATGTAAATTATAAAAAGAATAGGACCTAATACCGAACCCTGGGGAACACCACTATTTACTTTGCACCAATCAGATTCTTCACCATTTATTACAACTCGTTGTTTACGGTCTGAGAGCCAATTTTCGAGCCATTTCAGAGTTTTTCCTGTTATGCCATGAGCTTTTATTTTGTCAATTAGTCTCTTGTGGGGCATGATATCGAAAGCTTTCTGAAAATCGAGATATATTATATCAACTGCTCTATCCTTATCATATGATTTGTAAACATCATTGAAGAAATCGAGTAAGTTTGTTAAGCATGAACGTTTATTTCTAAAACCGTGCTGAGAATCTTTTATTAAATTATTTTCTTCCAAATGTTTTACTATTTTGTCCCTTATAATGGTTTCCATAAATTTGCCCGTTACCGATGTTAAGCTAATTGGTCGATAATTGCCGGGAGAGGACTTATTTCCTTTTTTGTATATGGGCGTCACGTTAGCTAGTTTACATTCGTTTGGAACTATCCCAACATTCAATGATTTGTTGAACAGATTTGCGAGTGGGTTTAATAATTCGTGTTTTGCTTCTTTTAGGATCCTTGGGGATATTTTATCAGGGCCTGGGGTTTTATTAACTTTCAAATTGTTGATTGCGAACAGGATATCGTCTTCATAAATCGTAAAGTTTTCGAGCTCAGTGCCATTTGATTGATTCGTAGGGGTAGGTCGGCTACCGGTAGTATCTTCCGACGTGAAGACTGATGCAAAATAGTTACTTAGGATATTCGCCAGTTGTACTTTGTTATCTGTATGATCTCCATTTTCCGGAACAAGTGGGCCTATTGTTGAAGTTACCGTTTTTCTGTTTCTTATATAGCTGTAAAATTCTTTCGGATTGGACTTGCTGGAGCTGGCAATATGAAGTTCCAGATTTTTCTTACTTCGTTTGATTAGATTTTTGGTTGTTCGACGCAGTCTATCGTGTTCTAATTTATCGCTATTATTCTGAGTTGCCTTATATTTTTGGTATGCCTGCTTTTTTACGAAGAGGATGTTTTTTATTTCATTATTCCACCATTTTGGCTTATATTTGCCTGCTGGGCGCCGGTTTCGTAGAGGGATGCTTGTATTTATTGCTTTGTTTAGGTTATTAGATAATATGTTCCATAATCGATTTACATCATGAATTTCGGTCATTTCACTCCAGTCAGTATTGGAGGAGGAGGAGGAGGAGGAGGAAGGAAAAGGAAGATGAATAGAAGAGGGGAAGAGGAATAAATAAAGATAAAATATACATCGACTTAACTATATTAAATGTTGGACTCCGCTTCGGCCACCCCCAAGGTTTCAATATTCCAGAGACGACTGCTTGGGTCTCTTGGATGTATACAAGGACGAGGAAGAGGAGGGAGGTGAGGGGAGGGGGGATAATAAAGAATGAAAACCCTAAGAATGTATAGTGTTTGATGCAACGAGGTAAAGGTTGTATGTGGAAATCGAAGTGCAAGGGGATAGTAAGGGAGGAGAGTTTTACAAATGGGGATGAGGTAGGGTCCAAGTTATAGATTATGGGAGCTTGTTCGTTCTGTCTTTCTGCTTCTCTAGCTCGCTCTCGCTCTCTCACACGAACACACTGGCCTACGACTCTCTCCCTTGTCTCTCGTATTTCGATGTTATAATATACCAATACTCTCTCTCTCTCTCTCTCTCTCACACACACAAACACTGCCTTCTCCTCTCTCCATCGTCTTTCATGCTCTAATCCTTAAGTTTGCCGATGCCCAGATTGTTATTTACGCCCCTCTCTCTCTCTCTCTCACACGAACACACTGGCCTACGACTCTCTCCCTTGTCTCTCGTATTTCGATGTTATAATATACCAATACTCTCTCTCTCTCTCTCTCTCTCACACACACACAAACACTGCCTTCTCCTCTCTCCATCGTCTTTCATGCTCTAATCCTTAAGTTTGCCGATGCCCAGATTGTTATTTACGCCTCTCTCTCTCTCTCTCTCTCTCTCTCTCTCTCTCTCTCTCTCTCTCTCTCTCACTGTCCCCTAGTCTCTCCCTTGTCTCTCGTGTTTGGACCCTTTAATAAACCAGGACTCTTTTGTTGTTTACAAATCTCTTTGGTTCGGGGTGGGTGATGGAGAGAGAGAGGGAGAGAGAATTAGATAGATAGATATATAGATAGATATATAGATAGATATATAGATAGATATATAGATACTGTAGATATACTGTATAGATACATAGATAGATAAATACATACATACATATATACATACAGAGAGAGAGAGAGAGAGATTGAGTATTATATAAAGTGGATGTGGTAACCCGTTAACCCAGGAACTGCGGGAAGACTCTTAACCTCTGAAGTGCGCACGGGGGTAATTGAAAACCTCCCCCTGTGCTGACGTATTTGAGGTGTTTCCGTCACTAAAATATTCATTGTACCATTAATAGCATTAATAATTATCCATATGCGCCTATTATGGGTTGATTATAAAGGTATTAACCTGAAACAACAATAAAACGAGTGAAAACAGCGTTTGGATGGTCAAAATCGGAGATATAGCCCGCGAGTTGTATAATGTATGGGTGAGGCAAGCTACCTTCCCGCCAATTTTCCCCAAGGCCACTGCGACACAGTCGATCGATACTCTCTCTCTCTCTCTTGCACTCGATTGCCATCAGTGATGACAACACCCTGCTTGCAACTCGCTAATGTTAGCACGAAAATATACCTCAGAATAAGGGAATAATAGGGAAAATAGGTGATAACTGAGGGATAGGAGGAAAGTGGGGAAGGAGGGGAGGTAGAGGACTGAGATTTTGCATGGCCCAGGGGCCAAACAAAAATAAAAAAATAAAAAAATAAAAATAATTTTTTTTTTTTTTTTTCGATGTCAAAAGTTGATTTTTAATTTTACTTACTCAGGAGAGTCTTCCCGCAGTCCGCCGGGGGAACTCTTAAGAGTCTTCCCGCAGCTCCCGGGTTAAGAGTTCCCCCGGCGGACTGCGGGAAGACTCTTAACCCGGGAGCTGCGGGAAGACTCTTAAGAGTTCCCCAGGCGGACTGCGGGAAGACTCTCTGGAGTAAGTAAAACTAAAAATCAACTTTTTACATCGAAAAAAAAAAAAAATATTTTTATTTTTTTATTTTTTTATTTTTGTTTGGCCCCTGGGCCATGCAAAATCTCAGTCCTCTACCTCCCCTCCTTCCCCACTTTCCTCCTATTCCTCAGTTATCACCTATTTTCCCTATTATTCCCTTATTCTGAGGTATATTTTCGTGCTAACATTAGCGAGTTGCAAGCAGGGTGTTGTCATCACTGATGGCCATCGAGTGCAAGAGAGAGAGAGAGAGTATCGATCGACTGTGTCGCAGTGGCCTTGGGGAAAATGGGCGGGAAGGTAGCTTGCCTCACCCATACATTATACAACTCGCGGGCTATATCTCCGATTTTGACCATCCAAACGCTGTTTTCACTCGTTTTATTGTTGTTTCAGGTTAATACCTTTATAATCAACCCATAATAGGCGCATATGGATAATTATTAATGCTATTAATGGTACAATGAATATTTTAGTGACGAAAAACCTCAAATACGTCAGCACAGGGGGAGGTTTTCATTTACCCCCGTGCGCACTTCAGAGGTTAAGAGTCAGGGGAAAAAAAATCAATTTAAAACACCAATTTTTTTTTTTTTTTTTTTGCCCCTGGGCCATGCAAAATATCACTCCTCACCTCCCCTCCTTCCCCACTTTCCTCCCCTCCTTCAGTTATCACCTATTTTCCCTGTTATTCCCTTATTCTGTGGTATATTTTCGTGCTAACATTAGCGAGTTGCAAGCAGGGCATTGTCATCACTGTTAGCAAGCGAGTGCAAGAGAGAGAGAGAGAGTATCGATCGACAGTGTCTCTCCAGACTTGGGGAAAAGTGGCGGGAAAGGAGGTTGCCTCAGCCATACATTATGTAACTCCCGGCCTGTATCGCCGATTTTGACCATCCAAACGCTGTTTCCACTTGTTTTATTGTTGTAACAGGTTGATACCTTTATAATCAACCTATAATAGGTGCATATGGAGAAGTATTAATGCTATTTATGGTAAAATAAATATTTTAGTGATGGAAACAGCTCAAATACATGCGCACAGGCAGAGGTGTCTCATACCCCCCCATGTGCACTTCAGAGGTTAAGGTGATCTGCTATTCATCGTTGGCCAACTACTACATAATGAAACACCTTTCAGGGGGAGGGAGGGGGGGGGGGTTAGTTTGTCCCCTAGACTACTATATACGTTTTAAACATACACACACACACACACAAACTCTTGAACATTAGTCTCTATAAGTATAAATTACTAACAAACGACTAGAGAGAGAGAGAGAGAGAGAGAAACGCAAGCTCACTCAGTGTCCCGTAACTCAATAAAGGTCGTACACGATTGCCCCTCCAGGCGAGTTCCCAACTCGATATTTCAGCCTGATACGGCGAATCGGCAAGATAATCGTGGATATTGTAAATTAGCCGTGGGTGGGAAAAGATACGACCGACCGTAAAGATTGAGATACAACTCAGAAGAATCGTATAGACGCCGTATCGACGCCGTGAGACGTGCAACCGGATTTAGGCTAGATGCACGTTTGCCAACTTGACAGTTGCCAATTTTCCGCACGGAAGAGATATGGTCCGCACGGTACTCGGAAAAAAAGGCACCGGAAAAAAAGGCACAGGAAAAAAAGGCACCGGAAAAAAAGGCACCGGAAAAAAGGCACCGGAAAAAAAGGCACCGGAAAAAAACGCACTGGAATTTTTTTCACAAATAACAGACTAGGAAAAAAATGGCACATAAACAAATATTGTATTAAGGAGTAATAGATCAGTATAACGTGTTTCGATACAATATGCAATATTGTAATTATATACATCTGGTAGTGTACTCACCATAGGTTAGGTTAGATTAGTTTAGGTTAGATAGAAAGTAAGTGTAATCAAAGCACAAGATAGAAGTACGTCATCTTGAAGTTATATATAGCATTGGCGAGACCTCATTTGGACTAGGTCTACGCTGTTCAGTTTTGGTGTCCAAATTATAGAATGGATATCGACTCTTTTTGTCATGTCATGAAGAAGGGCAGATGTCACACACATAAAATCAGCTTTCCAAATTCAAATAGAAGTATACATTTTTGGATCAATTTGAAAAGAGAGGTAGTAGAGTTAAGATCATTAACCTGTTCAAATCTAGATTGGATAAAAGTAGATAAGGAGATAGGGCAACATAAGCTCTGCTGTGTCAGTCCAAAAATCTGGAAATTGAGAATATCCATTACGATACTTTAACCAGTTCTGTACCGATGACGTAAATTTCATAACATTCCGGCAACGATTAGATGATTTGATTCAGCTTTGGAAGGACCTCTAACAATCATAAGAATCCAGACTACCTCATGTTATCATTCGATCTACCATAGATCTTTCCTAAACTGAATACAATCGTCTAATAGTGTCAAGAATGTGATGAAAAGGACGTCTACGGTACCCTCCCCCCGACCCTCTTCAAGCAAAAAATAACCCCCCCCCCAACCCCCCACTAGACCCCTTCAGGTTAAACATATATTAATGTTTAACTTTCCTCGCTAGACCTCCATCAAGCTTCGAGATAAATTTGTAACATTTTCGGTAGAAAAATTTCCGGCCTAAGGCCGGTTCCTCCAAAAGATACAGGCTCGCTATCGCTTGCCAGGATAATATCGACACCTAAATGGCACGAAAGGTCCTACTATTGACAAACAATGGTGTAAAAGAAATTTCAGCCTGTTACGGCAACATAATCGTGGATATCGGGAATTAGCCGTGGGTGACTCTCACGGTCCAAGCGACGTATCGGGGGTCGATACAAGATTTTGAGCTGTTCAAAAGTTCATGGGAATCCCCCGGCAACTGTAAAACATCGTCTGAGTCTGGTCTCCATAACGAACTTGCCGTATCACAATCGTGTGGTCCGTATCAAAGACGTATGTTCCGTATCAAATCCGTATAGCCCGTATCAACCTAGTCTCATGCGTACTGTAAGCCTGCCGTGTGGACCGGTACTCGGGAAAAAAAACACCGGAAAAAAACGGCACAGGAAAAAAAGGCACCGGAATTTGTTTTCACAAATTACGGACTAGGAAAAAATGGCACATACAACAAAATATTGTATTAAGGAGTAATAGATCAATACAATGTGTGTCGATGCAATATGCAATATTGCATAATGTAGTTATATATATCTGGTATTGTACTCACCACAGGTTAGGTTAGGTTAGGTTAGAACTTAAGAAATCAGAATTTTGCATAAGGCCGACCGGCCCACACGAAGCAGATCCCATTCACACCCAACCCATAATTATCATTCATATGACTATCAGGTTTGCACTTGAAATGTTCTACCGTTCTTGAGCTAACCACACACTTCCACAACCCTGTTCCCAAACCAGTGCTAACCTATATCGTTTCTAAAGCAAAACTTATCCAATTTGAAGTAATTTGAACGGGTAATCACGCCGTTATTAAACCTTAATACCTTATTTATATCTCCCTTGTTGATATACTTTTCATCCACTTAAACACCTATATCATATCTCCTATACATCTTCGTCTGTCTAACGAATACAAGCCAAGGGTTATCAGCCTCTCCTCATATGATACATTTCTATCAGTGTGGATCATTTGCGTCATTCTTCGTTGGACTGCCTCCAGAGAGTCAATATCCATTCTATAATAAGGACACCAACACTGAACAGCATAGTCCCAGTGAGGTCTCACATTAGGTCAGGTTAGGTTAAATAGAAATATAGTGTAACTAAAGCAAAATATAGAGGTACGGTACATTAAATACAACAAATATATTAACATTATTAAATTCTTGAATAATAGATAATTTAGGAATAAATCCTGGATAGTAAAGTTGCCTAATTAAACATTTTGATAGATTTTCATAATATGCGATTTTTTCCTACCCCGAAGAATA
The DNA here is from genome assembly GCA_037953745.1 of Lithodes maja. Taxonomy (NCBI): domain Eukaryota; kingdom Metazoa; phylum Arthropoda; class Malacostraca; order Decapoda; family Lithodidae; genus Lithodes; species Lithodes maja. The sequence continues at coordinate 27,342 of JBAKBP010008081.1, forward strand.
TGCTTTTTTTTTCCCAGTGCCCTTATTTCCAGTGCCTTTTTTTCTGTGCCTTTTTTTCCTACGTTCGGTCCGCACGGCAGGTTTATGCACCAGACGACGTTGATACGTGCCATACGGCTTTTATACGGACCATACGTCTTTGATACGGACCACAAGATTGTGATATGGCGAATTTGCGATGGAGAACAGACTCAGATGATTGTTTACAGTTACCGAGGGATTCTCGCGATCTTTTGAACAGCTCAAAACTTCGTATCGACCCCCAATACGTCGCTTGGACCGTGCGAGTCACCCACGGCTAATTTACGATACCACGATTATGTTGCCGATTTGCCGTATCAGGCTGACATTTCGAGTCGGGAACTCGCCTGGAGGGACAATTGTGTCAGTGTGCAATGACCTTAACTGAACACATGACCCCGGAAATACAAACACACACACACACACACACACACACACACACAGTATATACAATAAACTATACAAAAATTACAAATAAAAAAAAAAACGAAAAATGTCACAAACACATCTAACCAATTCATCAAACTAAAGATAGCATGTTATTTTGCCCCTTTCCCACTGATGCGATTTCATACGATTTTCGTCGCCGAGGACGTAGTCTTGTCAATTCGCAACGAATTTGTGCGACGTCAACGATTTTGACCGTTAAAAACCGTTGACAAGTTTACACTCGGCGACGATGTCGCCGATGGGTACGACGGAATCGGCAACATTATGCGACGACATCGGCAAATTGAGCGATGGTTCGCCGATGAGCTCGGCGAGAACTGTCACATTTGAATAAAATATTGCGAAATAATGCGAAGGATGAACGAATCCTCGGCGTATGTTCTGCGACGTCTTCGGCGAATTAAGCGATGGTTCGGCGAATACCTCGGCGAGATTATCCGAAAACGTTTTGCATATACTGTATTTCATGGCACAAACATAAGAACATAAGAAAACGGGAGTCTGCAGAAAGCCGATCGGCCCACACAAGGCAGATCCCTGTCACACCCAACCCCAATTACAAGGCCTAATTATAGACCCAACTCACTAATGCCTTGAGGACTGACCTCACCAAAACGGTCAGAGATCGATACAAGATTACGGGGTCTGCAGAGCGCCGATTGGCCCACACCAAGCAGATCCCCCCTCATACCCAACCCAACTCGTCCAAAATGTACACATTTATCTTGAATGGGGGTCTAGAGTTTTTTGTTTTAAGTTTGATGGAGGTCTAGTGAGGAAACTAAGAAATAAAGGAATGAATGACCAAACAAACGGTCCATTTCCCCTTAATGGGCGTAATATTTTCAAATTTATATATTTGTTTATGATTTATTTAGTTTCATCCCTAGACCTCCATCAAGCATATAAAGCACCCCCCAACACCCTCCTTCAAGATCAATTTGTACATTTTTCGATATAAAAATATCCTGGCCGAAGGCCGGTTCCTCAAAAAGTACAGGCTCGCTATCGCTAGCCAGGAAAAACTCGACGCCTAAATGACACGAAGTCTTAATATTGACAACGAAATGGGGTGAAATGTCTTAAAATCGCCAAACTAATGGGCCGAACGTCATAAAATATGAAAACTAATGGGGTTAACCATGAGGAAGAAAGTGGACCAGAAAAACGACCCATCTCCCCTTAATTCGGAGATTGGCAATGTCCGGCTTCGCCGGAGACATTTTTCTATCAAATAATGTACAAATTTAGCTTGCTCTCAAAACAAAAAATATATATGTTGGCTCGCTACCGCTCACCAGGAAAATATTGAAACCTGGATGGGGGTAAACGTCTTAAAACAGTAGGCTGAATGGGGCCGAACGGATACAAGGCAAAGAGAGAGGGAGAGAAAGAGAAAACAAAAACAGCGAGGTGGGCTCAATGTTTGCGTTACGGCTTAATTGAGCCCATCTCGCTTTTTTTGTTTTTTCTTTCTCTCCCTCTCTCGTGTTTTTGTTTCTCTTTCTCTCCCTCTCCATTTGCCTTGTATCCACTCGGCCCCGTTCAGCCTACTGTTTTAAGACGTTTACTGTCGAGACTCGAAAGTAACTCGACAGTTTAGGTTAAGTAAACATACTGGATGTTCAAATTAGGCGCCAGTATTTGGCTAAGTTATATATCTATATAAAAGATATATACTTTTCGTATTAAGTTTATATGGGTTTATTATCCATAAATATATCGGGTTATCATTATAATCAATCCGGTATATCCTTTTAGTTAGTTAAATGACGCATTGGTGGAATATAACTGCGCATGCGTCATTCTCGGAACTGGCGGGTTCATCTACACAAACCTCAGAATCGCTTTCGCTACGATCTCAAGAACATCTCCTTCGAGCCACTCCAATACAACCACCTGTTTCCTGCTAAGTCATCCTAATTCTTATATCTTAGTGGCCACTATATCTTATATCTATTCCTACCACTATCATTGAGCTATCTATCCCTATCAACCAATAAAAGTAAGTTAACTCATGTGAGTTTATTGGTAAATTCCGCTTTGTTTACTATCGAATTCTCACCATATGGTCCTTCGATACCTCTTAAACCTTGACTTTTGCCTTATGCTGTTTTTTCTTTTGTTACGACCGGGCACTCGGGTACACTAGGGCTCTTACACAGGACTCGAGTATGGCTCGCTGCCACAACGGAAACACACGATCCCAACCCCAGAGTACTGCCAGCCGAACAAAAAACGCCACTACCCTCCAGAGTTCTATCTGCTATAACGGGGTATACAAGAACTCGGTACTAGCGTTTCACACAACAGACTAATAACAAGACGGGAGTTATCTAGTCTGGTCAACAATCAAACAAAGAAGAAAGTACTACAACACTAAAGAATAGTGTTGGCCGAAGCCGAAGTAATCCACCCTTGAACTAAGAACTTAAGAAGTCCTCCACCCTCTACTTCGGATCGGCACTATTACGTTACGTTAAACAATAGTCCTCGAGCATCAAGCAAGGAATCTTCTGATAAGTTAGATGCTTCTCGAATACTCATAAGAAGTAAGTATCGGATTTTGAACAGCAATTTAATGAATAACTCACTGGTAATTAAAGGCTTTAAATTGACATAAGAAGAATTATAAGAATAAGCAATAGGATATGGCAAACATTAAGAAGAAGTACTCCGACAATGCACTGGCAATAGCCTACTAAGATTGTGCTCGTGGGCCACTAATCTCTGAAGTAGCTAAGCGTGCCACACATGAAATCAATAGTGCATAAACAATAATATACATAAGGAGAAGCTTCAATACTATGCTGTATCTGCTGGTCGAGCAAAGTCTAGCTGGGATACATAAGGTTAAGAGACAATGGCTGAGCAAGCGGCTCGTAGCCTAGCGAGGTCCTTAAGACTGTGCGGCCAAATTACGTTAATTGACGGGATGCTCTCTTGAGAGATCCAGATCACTAGTATCTGGTTCTCTCCTGGCGATCCTCTCAAAGTCAAGCAATTGAGATAGCACAGTGTTGGGTGGCAGAGGCAAAAGCCCTCACTCGCAACACAGTGCTAAACTCCCACGGTACACAGTCAGAAAGACCACCTAGGCGTTCCACGTCTCCGTTGCAATTGTACTGGTTCAACCGCAACCTAGTACTCATAGGAAATCACAACTCAGAAACCCTATCCCAGTCTAGCATTGCCTAAACCAGCAGAAAACAGGAACATGAATAATCGCACACAGGGAAATGCATATACGAGTGCAACAAACATCAATCAATCCTATTCTAGTTAACCCTTCCAAAAATAGGCTATCTAACAGGCACTTATCTCGTGAGAACTCAAGCGATAATACTTTGGCTGACTAAATCTGCACCAAAGGGGTCATTGGTTAAAAAGGGACGAGAAGAGAAGAAGATAGGCTGTTCAGAGAGTAGAGAAAGTTCACATCAGTCGGAAGAATATGGATAGTTGCAAGGGATATGAGAAGTCGCTCTGCCTGATGAGTTCTGAAGAATGGTGGCAAGAACCTCTCTTTTTATACTCGGCCCTCTAGTGAGCATATCGCCAACTACTAAGGACCGCCCACTAGCAATCGTTACGTAATATTCTCTCTCAATCTGGGATCGACAAAGGATTTCCCACGCGCTGAGAGGGAGGAGGGAGGAGGGAGGGAGGCCTACCTACCTCGTGGCGCGCTCACGGGCCGTCGTTACATAACTCTCTCTCTTCTCCTCATCATTACATATAAGTCCCACACACAATACTTATAACTAATGATATAAAATAGAACTCGTTGACTCAGATGAAAACAAAATACATATTTATAATACTTATAGTACAACGGCTCACATAAACTAAGTTAGGAAACTCTACACAGACTACAGCCAAAGTTCCTGCCCTGACGATCCTAGCGAGAGTGGGGCCTGACTGGGCGTTCTGTACAGCATGCTCATACTCGACATGCGTCACACCTCCCCCAAGATTTTACTTGCTCAACCCTGAGCTAAAATCTGATATACAGAACCCCATCAAACCCCTCACACCCAGCGACCGCATGGCACTAAAACAACGCTGAGTTTATCACTAAAACACATCTTATAAAAAAAAAATTCACATTTCATAACTCCTCCCAACAATAGTAAAAGACATAATATCATGCTCCCAGAGCGAGCTTACAGCAGCTCAGCCGTTTGATAGTTCGTGGACTACTCAAACTCTATAGGCTATGACAAACTTATACAATTATCTATATCAAAAAGAAAGAGTTTTTATATGATTTTTATATTTTAATATGTTTTTTCCGGCTGCACTATAAGGGCAGCCTATTTTCTTCTATACCAAACGCTCAACAATCCTGCTTTACGACCCAATACGCTGGGCTACAACCGCGAGCCAACAAGCACCAAGCGCAAAATACTATTCAAACTAAAGCAGGAGGCTACCCGTGTGTCAATTTACCCAGGATCATATACCCTTGAACGACCATCTGCAACCACGTTGTCACAACCGGCAATATGGCGTATGTCCAGGTTATATACCAATAACCTTAGTGACCACCTGGTCAGCCTCATATTCCGATTGTGAAACTGGTCCAAGATCTTGAGAGGGTGATGATCTGGGTAAACTACAACGACCGGACCATAGGCTGGAACATAGACCTCGAAATGCCCCAGCGCATCATCGTCCTTTTCACTTTCATTCATCAGGTTCTGAAACGTTGCTAGTGCATTCTTAAGTCCGTCAGGCATAACATTGCACTGGTAGGTACTCCCGTCCACAACAAAACCACATACCTCTTTAGCACGCTCGGACAAAGTTACAAGCAACGACCACTCACGACATTCCTTATCCCTCAGACCCTTCGTCCACACGTAATCCAGCTCTGCTTGCACCATAGGCTGTCGAGCAGGATTTATACGGTAGGGAATTAAACTGAGCCTTGCACTATCTCCAGCCTGCATGTCGGATTCTACCCCGTACATCAGGCCTGGAGAAGCAACAAACATGCGAAAGTACTGCCATAGCCTAGTAAATAACTGCCTTGCACTGTCTCCACGAACAACATGCCTAGTGCCCTCCCACAACCCAGCCGAGACCGCAGCTTCTAACCTGTAGTCTCCCTCCTTCTCCACCTTCGTCCCTAGAACAGCCAGGTCATGAGAGGGACAATCAGTACCACCCGTGCAGTCACTCCCACAGTTCATTATTGCTAAGGCTTCCCCGCCGATACCGTACATGCGCACCCCCGCATTCCTTGTGACGACATCTGCCTGCGCAGCATCACCGCTTTCAGCGACATGGCCAGATACAGTCGGTCTATGGTAGGGCTGTTGCAGTAGACTAGAGCAGCATTGGGAGGCTATGCGACGACCGGGCACTGCGATACCACAGCCGACCTTACCAATCTGCTCAATGTCCTCCTTTTGACCACCACCCTTGGCAGCCATGGGTCGACCCTGACCTGGCAACCATGCCAAAGCCTCGTCGCCCACCTTAAACCACCGAAACAACGAGGCTAACGGTCTTTCAACAGTCACGTGACCTGCCCGTGGAACATCTTGCACCGCCCGAGTTGTGAGACTCAGGGGCTCGGCACGACCAGTGGGGTATGAACCGAGCTGGTGCTGGAGTGCTGCACACTGCTGCTCAGGCAGGTGCTCTAGCGCTTCCACAGCCACCAGACTCGTGTCCCCCGCCCACGGCTCCGCCGAGACATAACAATCCCTTCTCTTCTCCACCTGTGCCCTACTGCCCCCCTCTCCTTCTCCACCTTGGCCGCGGCAGACCAACGCAGGGACAGTAGGCTGCTCAGGTGGTTGCCTCACAAACTCCTCCAACAGGTTCACATGACATGCTTCCCCGTCCTCGTGTTTAATCTCGACAGCACCATTACCACACTTCTGAACTTCCGGATCCTCCAACTGCAGTTTACAAATATCTGAGGGAACCAACCCGTCCAGATGCTTCCGAAGCAACCCAAGTCCTCCCCCAACATCAAACTGAGCAACCCTTTTTTCTCTCCGTGTGCAACGTTGCTGCCTCGGAGTCTCTTCCTGCCCTACCTCCTCACTAGCTGTGACAGGTCCTGGGGCCTCTCCAGACTCCAACATAGGTGCCAATACTAAATCACCCAGGAGAGCCGCCGAGTCAAAACTCTTAAAACCAACTCCAGCTTTAGCCTCCTCCTGTTGATCGTTCCTCTGCTGGTCTGAAGACGGAGGACTAGGCTGTGACACTTTAGCTGCCCGAGCTCGGGTGACAGCACACGCCATGGGTTCTGCCTGGCACCGCTCGACACACTCTTGCTCTTCCCTACTCACGTCGGCCGTCCTCTCGGCAACGACTAAGGGTAGAACCTCAGAAGCGGGCATTGCAAAGTCGTTGCCGAGAAGAAGGTCGACGCCCTCCACTGGCAGTTTCTCCACAATCCCGACATCCAATTCACGTGTCACACCATCCACCTCCAACTCCAACCGCACCAGCGGGTATGACCGAGTTGCATTAATACCCTGCACCACTACCACCCGAGCCACATTTATAGGGTAGCCAGTCAAGTTATTCATCAGAGTCTGGGAAGCACCTGTATCACGCAAGACCTCTACTCCATGCTTGCGCCCCGCCCACATCACGCAACCCCGTCCTCTATGGTCGCAAAAAACATCCTGAGCAGGGTTCGAGCCTCCCAGGTGCTTCTGCATTGGCTGTGCCTCAGCCTCTGACGAACTGCCCCGGGCAAACTCAGAAAACTTCGGAGACACACCAATGTTGCAGGCCAAAGACACAGCTGCTGTAGGTGGTTTGCTAGGACAGACTCTTGCAAAGTGCCCCTTTTCATGACAATGATAACACTCCAACTCCCCTTTGGGCTTCCCTTGGTACTGGGAAGGGCCCGGCCCCTTCTTAAATGGGACGGTGCTAGTCTTGTGGTCAGTCTTGGTATCATAGCTCTTGTACTTGTTTGCATAATGTATATCACTAACTCGGGGGGGTGGGGCGTCACGCCCCTTGTTACCTGCCTCACTACGCTGGGCAGACCCGCACCCACGAATTAGTGATAGCCGGAGGTCAGCCATCTCAGCTGCCTCCTGTAGAGTTTTAGGGTTCTTTTCTTTAATAGTTAAAGTCATATCTGCACCAGTACACTTATAAAACTGCTCGAGCAGAAACAGCTCAGTCAACTGTTCGGCCGTCTCAGCTTTCTCAGAATGTGTCCAGTTAGCAAGTGCATCTTTTAAGTCCCGGGCATGTTCAAGAAAGGTCGCCTCCCTAGTCTTCGTAACACCCCGAAACTTCAATCGATATGTTTCTGGTTGCAACTCGTATGCCCGTAGGACAGCTCTCTTCAATACTGGGTAGTCAATGCAAGACTCTAAAGGCAGTGCATCATAAGCCTTCAGACCCTTACCCGTAAGTCTTGAGGAGACCAGAGCTGCCCACTTCTCTTCAGGCCAATTATGCTCCCTACACTTCTTCTCAAAACGATTAAAAAATTCTGTGACTTCAGTTTCACTAAATGCCGGCACCAACTTGACTAAGTGGGACAAGGACTGTTCTCTTACTTGGCCCTCACGGCCCATCCGAATCCCTGTCGACTCTGCACGAGTCTTATCTAAATCTATTTGAGCACAATATTTCTCTGAGTCGTACCTAAGCTCAGCCTCGTGCCTCCTCGTCTCATTCTCCTGCCTTCTAGACTCAGCCTCAATCTCATGCTTCCTAGCCTCAACCTCAATCTCCTGCTTCCTAGACTCAGCCTCAATCTCATACTTCCTAGACTCAATTTTAGCAAGCTCAAGTCTAAATATCATATCTGGAGACAGGCAGGAAGAGGGAGCTGCCACTACTGAAGGAGGGGGGGCAAGAACTGGGGAACCACCATACGCACCGCCCGAGGGCACTCCAATCTTCCAATTCTCATCCCTCTGTGGGAGAGTGCTAACCTCTGGCAACTGAGTGGACGGCACTGTGGGAGTCGAGTGAGAGGGGATCTGGGTAGGAACCCCCCCAAACGCCCTCTCCTCCGAAACCCCATGTCGCCCACGCAACACCCAGGAAATCAGCTCCCCCTTGGACATCCCTCCTACATTGGATCTGCCCAAAACCTTGGCTATCAGGTGCAAGCCATAAATATTCACCCCAGTCAACCTCTCCTCCGTCACGTGGTACCGCTTACTCACAAAAACTCTAGCATCCTCCTCACTGATTACTAACGGCACCTCTTCAACTGGCATCTCTCGCTCCTCGTCAGTACTAGGGCACGACATACTGAAGTTCACCAAAAAATTCTCGAGACAAAAGTGTTTAACTCCCTTATGTAAGCACTAATTACTAAATTAACTGGAGTCTCTTAAATGCTCTCCTAATTGCCTTACAAAAAAAAATATTCTTCAATATGTACGCTAAAGTACGAACAAACAAATGTTGTACAACTCTGCAAAAAATTATACTGTTCACAAAATCCTAAGCAAGGTCGCCATTTGTTACGACCGGGCACTCGGGTACACTAGGGCTCTTACACAGGACTCGAGTATGGCTCGCTGCCACAACGGAAACACACGATCCCAACCCCAGAGTACTGCCAGCCGAACAAAAAACGCCACTACCCTCCAGAGTTCTATCTGCTATAACGGGGTATACAAGAACTCGGTACTAGCGTTTCACACAACAGACTAATAACAAGACGGGAGTTATCTAGTCTGGTCAACAATCAAACAAAGAAGAAAGTACTACAACACTAAAGAATAGTGTTGGCCGAAGCCGAAGTAATCCACCCTTGAACTAAGAACTTAAGAAGTCCTCCACCCTCTACTTCGGATCGGCACTATTACGTTACGTTAAACAATAGTCCTCGAGCATCAAGCAAGGAATCTTCTGATAAGTTAGATGCTTCTCGAATACTCATAAGAAGTAAGTATCGGATTTTGAACAGCAATTTAATGAATAACTCACTGGTAATTAAAGGCTTTAAATTGACATAAGAAGAATTATAAGAATAAGCAATAGGATATGGCAAACATTAAGAAGAAGTACTCCGACAATGCACTGGCAATAGCCTACTAAGATTGTGCTCGTGGGCCACTAATCTCTGAAGTAGCTAAGCGTGCCACACATGAAATCAATAGTGCATAAACAATAATATACATAAGGAGAAGCTTCAATACTATGCTGTATCTGCTGGTCGAGCAAAGTCTAGCTGGGATACATAAGGTTAAGAGACAATGGCTGAGCAAGCGGCTCGTAGCCTAGCGAGGTCCTTAAGACTGTGCGGCCAAATTACGTTAATTGACGGGATGCTCTCTTGAGAGATCCAGATCACTAGTATCTGGTTCTCTCCTGGCGATCCTCTCAAAGTCAAGCAATTGAGATAGCACAGTGTTGGGTAGCAGAGGCAAAAGCCCTCACTCGCAACACAGTGCTAAACTCCCACGGTACACAGTCAGAAAGACCACCTAGGCGTTCCACGTCTCCGTTGCAATTGTACTGGTTCAACCGCAACCTAGTACTCATAGGAAATCACAACTCAGAAACCCTATCCCAGTCTAGCATTGCCTAAACCAGCAGAAAACAGGAACATGAATAATCGCACACAGGGAAATGCATATACGAGTGCAACAAACATCAATCAATCCTATTCTAGTTAACCCTTCCAAAAATAGGCTATCTAACAGGCACTTATCTCGTGAGAACTCAAGCGATAATACTTTGGCTGACTAAATCTGCACCAAAGGGGTCATTGGTTAAAAAGGGACGAGAAGAGAAGAAGATAGGCTGTTCAGAGAGTAGAGAAAGTTCACATCAGTCGGAAGAATATGGATAGTTGCAAGGGATATGAGAAGTCGCTCTGCCTGATGAGTTCTGAAGAATGGTGGCAAGAACCTCTCTTTTTATACTCGGCCCTCTAGTGAGCATATCGCCAACTACTAAGGACCGCCCACTAGCAATCGTTACGTAATATTCTCTCTCAATCTGGGATCGACAAAGGATTTCCCACGCGCTGAGAGGGAGGAGGGAGGAGGGAGGGAGGCCTACCTACCTCGTGGCGCGCTCACGGGCCGTCGTTACATAACTCTCTCTCTTCTCCTCATCATTACATATAAGTCCCACACACAATACTTATAACTAATGATATAAAATAGAACTCGTTGACTCAGATGAAAACAAAATACATATTTATAATACTTATAGTACAACGGCTCACATAAACTAAGTTAGGAAACTCTACACAGACTACAGCCAAAGTTCCTGCCCTGACGATCCTAGCGAGAGTGGGGCCTGACTGGGCGTTCTGTACAGCATGCTCATACTCGACATGCGTCACACTTTCTTCTGCTTTCCTATTGTCTACTATTTCCTAGCTTTTCATTCTTTCTGTTCCCTATTTCCGCTTCCCTGGTGTCCCCTGTAGGTTTGTGGGCTGGGGTTTGTTGTCTTTGGCCTAATTTCCGCCGGGTCCCGCTTATTTTTGCCCGACCATATGGGCCGCCGCCAGCCGATGTACCACCCATTTTTCCTGGTGGTAACTTTGCCCAAGGGGGGGCTAGGGTGGACACTATCGCGTCTTCTGCGGCCTGGGAGAGCCACGTCATCAATAATTAGGTGGTAGGCTAGGTATAATTGCAACAATTAAATTCATGTAAAGTAGTATTATAAGGGTTAAATTGAATTTGTTTGGTCTTAACTAAATTTAAAGGGGGTAATTACCACAAACATTTTGGGCTAGCCTAGTTTAATATATGTTTACAATTTAAATTGGCTTGTTATACACCCTTTTGACCTCCCTTCCTTAGTGTGCTCTAACAACATTTTGCCGCATATTATGTAAGGTACATTACTTTAGTGAGTGGAGATGGTAGGCATTCGTTAACTTTAATTATTGCACTTTGCATCTTAGCCTATTTCCCTCATTATTGCTCTACACCAACAAAATTGCCGCATTTATTATAAGGTTTACCTTTTAAATTTAAGTGTGGAGATATTTATGCGTTGGTTTACTTTTATTATTGCGTTCCGCGTCATATTTCCCAATTATTGCCCTACCCCGGTATCATAAGTTTAATTAATTTACGTTTAAGTCGGGGTTCCCTATATCTTGCCTTTATTGGCGTCAGCTAACTTTCTGAGTGCGCTTTAGGTCCATATAGGTAAGATATAGTATTATTCTATTCTATTTCCTGTGTATTGTCATCATGTCGTTGACACTGTCCCAGTACAAGCGACGCAAGGGGGGTATCAAGAGTGGTTTGACTAGGATCACCAAAGATATTACTACATTTTTAGTTAATGCAGATAATGATGCGATTGAGGCTAAATTGGCTTCGGTATTAAGACAGCTCGAAGATTTAAATTTATGTCGCCGCAAAATGGAAACGCTTTATGAAGATGACGCCGAGCATTTCGCGGATATAGAAACAGACGTGGATTTTTTTTTTTTTTTTTTTTTTTTTCTATATTCCAACTTACTTCCTCTCGGGCATAGGCTGAGAGCCTTAACATTCACCGCTTTACAATGAACAGTGAAGCCCGTGAGGTCTTGTTCCAGTCTAGGGAGTGAGACATGTGAAGCACGTAGAGTACAACGAGCACCTGCCATCTTGCCTTCACATGAGGCACGGTGCTCACTCATGGCCCGAAATGACCCCATCTCTGAAGCCATCTCGTTCCCGTGCTTCACTGTCTCACCCTCTACACTCGGACTCTCACACTTACACACACACAACGCCACCTGTTGAGCAGATAACTCACCAGGCATTGCACCCCTATAGCATATTTTGAATATGGGAATATTCATACAGTGCTATTTAATCAGGGAACAATGAGGGTATTTTATTGACGTTTCGGTGGGCTTTGTGGTAATGCACTGATACTAGGTACAGCACAAATTCCATCCCAATAATATCTTCCCATTGATACATCGGGATTTGAACCCGGGACCTTTGGATTACCAGGCCAGTGGCAAGACCACTCCACCACACCTCCCCTCTCTCGGGAAGGTTGTAGACCGGTATATGTCTCCCTGGCAAGGTGTTGAGTGATTCTGCTTGGTTATTTAAATTATAATTATTTGGATTATATAGAGTGTCTTGATAAAGTTATCATCCTCCTCAAAGGTAAGCTAAAACACAAGGAGCCAAATCGTGCTGCAGTCAACAAAAATGCCGGTATAAGATTGCCGAAAATAACCCTTCCTGTGTTTGACAGTGATCCCACTCTATGGCTGGGATTCTGGGATATGTTCCACTGTAGTGTCCACAGCAATGCGGAGCTCAGTGACATCCAAAAATTCACCTACTTAAGAGGTCAACTGAATGGCGAGGAAAAACAACTAATTGAAGGTTTTGCAATTGAGGGAGCCAGCTACCAAACAGCGGTTGCCCTTCTAAAGAAAACCTATGGGCACAAAGATAGAATTAAAGCGGCACATATAACTAACCTTACTACTTTGAATCCTCCCTCTTACAATGTCGAGGAACTAATGGGATTCGATGCTAGTTTTGAAAGTACACTAAGGTCAATAGAGACCCTACAAATTACCCTTCATGAAGCTAGTGTTGTAATTCTCATGAATAAATTGCCATCCCCACTAAAGGAAACATTAAAGAGAACTTTAGGTGAAGAAGGTCTGGACCTAGAAAGGTTTGTCCAGGCTTACCAGACAGAAGTGTTTAACATGGAAAGTGTAGCAGAACGGACTACGCCACACATACCAGTTGCTTCAGCATCCTTTGCGGTGCAGGAGGCCTCAGTGCGAAGAAAGGGTTGCAAGTTGTGCGAAGGGGCACATGCATGGTTTAAGTGCATCAAATTCAAAACCAGTGCTCTGAAAGTAAAACGCGCAAAGTAACTCAACCTTTGCACCGGGTGCTTATCGTCAACCCACGGGAGCAATGGTTGTGTGAACCCTGACATCCGCAACTGCAAGTTCTGTCAAAACAGACACTACCATATCCTCTGTCAGTCCAGATCTCAATGGGACGGTGCAAAGAAGGAGCAAAAACCTCAACAGGTAACAAAGACCACGACACAAACTACCACGATGTCTGTGTCGTCAAAGAAGACTAGTATTATCCTCCCAACTGTAATGCTGCCAACAGTTAAGGAATCAAGAAGCTCACAGCGCACCTTCATTTTAAATTCCGCTCTAGACTCGATCCATTATATGAAGGTGGGTGATGAAGAGCTAGAGTTGCGAGGGTTTACTGGAGCATGTGAGAGCAGAAAGTACCGGGTAGTGTCCTTCAAATACAAGTTCTGGGGCAGAAACTATCCTCTACAAGCAGTTGTGGTAGAAACTCTCCCGGATCACAAAGGATCAGAATGCCTTGAAGCAGACATGAGAGTTTTGCGAAACAAAGGTTACAAATTAGCTGATCCTCTAATGACACAGACATCTCGACTGGACTTGTTGGTTGGTGCAGATTATTATTATGACTTAGTGCGGCCAGGGTACAAGAAAGAGGGTGATATAATTCTCTTGCCCACTAAATTTGGTTATGCACTAAGTGGCTCCTGCCATAACGACAAGTCTAGCGCCCAAGTAGAGGTAGTTACAATTTTGAAAGTTGCGGTCACCCCGATGGATCAATATATCCACGTGTGACGCCTCCCGGCGCTGGCAGAATGGTTGCGTGGGGCATTGCAGCTCGCTAGCGCTCGCCAGGATGGGGGGATAGGCTACAGTTGTCCTAGAATGATCTGCTTTATTTCATTGGGGTCGTGTTGCCACAGACAGTCTAGAAATGGTCTTTGTTTTGGTCTGTGACCGCGCCTTATATTTTATATTCGCTATAATATAAATGTTGCTTGTGTGGGAGGCGAGCGAGAGAGGGTGAGGGGGTACACCTGGCAGTGGGGTGAGCTATGACGCGGCTCGCTTGGGCGCTGACGGCGTTGGCGGCCGGGTGGTCAACTAGTCCCTGCCCATCACGGCCTCGTGTTTTTTACCAGCTCAGAGCTTGCCTGACACGCGTATCGTCTACATCCTTTGCAATTCTGTCCCCCATACTCGCCACTTTGCATACTATTTCTCTCTCTCGACTTTTCCTTTCTCATTCTCTAATCTTTATTAAACTCAACATCCCTTCTGATTTCAGCATAAACGTTCACCGTCGACCAGTCGTATTGTACGCGAAGCTCTCAGATATTTCCCTGTATTAGGTTAGGGAGGTATTAGGCTTTATTGAGGTTGGAGAGACGGACTTTTCCGTGTGTGTGTCCTCTCTCGGGAAGGATGTAGACCGGTATATGTCTCCCTGGCAAGGTGTTGAGTGATTCTGCTTGGTTATTTAAAGCTAGACTGGGGGTAAGGTTACTGTGTCGTTGTCTCCGATGTATGCAGTGTTAGCTAAGCCCTGCACGACATCGACAGGTACTGTGGGAGCCTAAGTTGTCTTCGGGTGGGTTTACTTTGCGAGCACAGCGCTGTGGTGTGAGAGGGCCATAGCCTATCCCTCACAACATAGTGCTGCCTCTTTGTGTTGACTTCTGAGGGATCGCCAGGATAGAACTAGGTACTAGAGACCTAGATTTATCAAGAGAGCATCCCCGTCATATAACGTAATCTTCTTTATACCACCTTCGGACAACGTTAGGCTACGAGCCGCATGCTCACCCATTGTTGCCCTGCCTTGATACCCCAGCTAGACTTTATTAACTGAGCAGACACTGGTTAGAGATAAGCCCCCATTATTATATGTATGCAACATTATTATTCACTGCACTTTTGAGCCGAGGTTGTTGTTGAGTTGCACAACCCTAGTAGGCTGTTGCGTTGTGTCACGAAGCATTTCTTTAGTTGTCGAGCATTACTACCTTTGCGCAGTCTTTATTATTCGCCTGCCTATTATTACTATATGTCCTAGTATTTATTGTGACCCGTATTCTGCATTATAATTGTTCAAGATTCTTTACGAACATCTTCCCAGCATCAGACTTATTTCAGAAGTTTCCAGTTGATGTTGCAGGACTAGCATTGCACTTTCTTTAATACAGGAGTGCCAGTTATTTGAGTATCTACCGTAACGTTAATTAATCACGTTAACTATCTTTTCTTTGTGTAACCTAATCGAGTAATCTTTTACTGTTTGAGAATAGGCTGTTTCATCGAGCGTCAGCCTAGTGTGTGTGCACCAGTTACCGAGTCATAGGATACCTCGTTGTTCAGGCACGACTCAGGGCGGTAATGGTGTTTTGTTTTCCAGTGTTTAAGGCAGGGGTTGGATCTAGTGTTACCGTTGTTGCATTTTGCCATTATCTAGTCCAATGTTGAAGAGCCCTGTGTCTTTGAGAACCTGGATCGTAACACACAGAATCAAGTAATCCATGTCATAATGAATTAAAATGTATGTGGGAACTGGATCATCTATGAATTTCTCCAAACGAAGATTCAAAGGAAAACATGACTGCGTTGGACATAATATTATACAAGGAGACAGTAACATACTCTGCACAGAATCAGCAATATGAAGTCAGACTGCCATGGAACCAACATAAAGAGAAGCTGCCTTCTAATTGTGGTTTAGCAGCGGGTCACCTAAGGGGTCTGCAGAAGCGTTTCAAACAAGAACCTGTCTATTGTAGTCACTACACCAACGTTATCCAAGATCAACTTCATCGTGATTTTATTGAAGAGGTTCCTTTCGGTGTTACTGAAAACAGTCATTATTTGGCACATCACAGGGTCACCAAGAATAGCACAACGACGCCCGTTCGTATTGTGTACGACTGTTCCGCTAGTATTGGCAAGGGCAGACCAAGTTGTAATGACTGCCTTTACACAGGGCCATCACTGGTGCCAGATCTAGCAAAAATATTGTTGCGATTCAGGGTACACAAATATGCCTGGATAAGTGACATCGAGAAGGCCTTTCTAATGTTGAGACTTCATTAAGAAGATCGTGACTACACCCGATTTCTGTGGCCAAAGGATCCCTTGGATTTATCTTCACCCTTGCTTTGCTACCGACTTAAGGTAGTGTTGTTCGGGGCAACTTGCTCACAGTTTCTTCTTAATGCTACGATCTTAAAACATCTTTCCATTATTAAAGAGGATCCCGGAGTTGTGGAGGCTATTAAGGAAGGTTTGTACATTGACAACCTCCAGGGTACAGGCAGTGATGAACAGACTGTCGTTCAGCGTTACTGGGGTGCCCAAAGAATAATGTCTCAAGCACATTTATATCTCAGAGAATGGACTACCAATAGTCCGCAACTACGTGACCTTCTGCAACTGGATGGTGTTGCTGCCAAGAATCAAGAGCGAGAGAAAACATTAGGACTCTTATGGTTACCTGACCCTGATCTGTTGACGTTCAACGCAAGTCTCCCAGAGACCCACAAGGCAACAAAGAGAGAGTGCTTCAGAGTGGCAGCACAACTTGCACAACTGTTCGATCCACTCAGTGTACTACTGCCCGTTACAATAAGGTCCAGAATTTTCTTATAGCAATTATGGAGACTGAAACTAGATTGGGACGATCCGCTACCTGACGACTGCGCTACCGAATGGTCTACAGGTACCAAGGACCTGCACCTCTGCTGTGACTTTACTTATCTTCAGAGCACGGTATATGCTGATTCAGTGGAACTTCATGCGTTTAGCGATGCAAGTGGTGTCGCTTATGGCACTGCAATATATTTTGTGAGCCGGGAACATAGCTGTCTGGTCATCGCTAAGGCAAAGGTCGCTCCCATAAGATCCATAACAATACCAAGACTAGAGCTAACTGCTGCTTTGCTAGCCGCCAGATTAATCAAATTTGTGGAGGAAGCCTATCATAATATTGTAAAAGTCGACAAAATTGTATTATGGTGCGACAGTCAGGTTACATTGCATTGGTTGCGTAGTATGAAGAAGCTTCCAGTGTATGTCGCAAACCGTGTTGACGAAATCAAATCCCTTCTTCCGACTGTAGAATTCCGCTATGTGTCCTCTAAAGAAAACCCTAGTGACTTACTGTCTAGAAGTGTTTCGGCAAAACATCTGAAATCTTCTGCGTTTTGGTGGGAGGGGCCCATGTGGCTCCGAAACAAAGACGAGTGGCCAGAAGATATAATACCAGATGACCCAACGCCCAAGGTAACTAGCCAAGTCATTGGGACCAATGATAAACAAGACACACAGTTATGGAACTCGGAAAAATATGGCAGTTATGATAAATTAATTTGGATAGTTGCATGGACTATTCGATACGAGAATAATTTGAAGGCAAAAATTAAAGGGACGTCTCCCACAGACAGTGCCCTCCTCAGCATAAAGGAACTAAAAGTAGCAGAAAAAGATTATAGCTCAAAGATGCCAGCAGGATTGCTTCCCAAAGGAGTACGAGATGCTGTCTGGTGACAAGGGTACTCGCAATAATTTGGTAAACCAATTAGGACTTGTCATGAAAGGAGGATTAATTGTATGTGAAGGTAGATTGAAGTTAGCGGGTCTTCCGGATTCAATGAAATATCCGATGCTACTGCCTTCCAACCAAACATCCTTTCACTACCATGCTCATCAATATGTGTCATCGTGTCTGTTGTCACTATGGAGTTAATCACGTGGTCGCATATATACGGCAAAGGTGGTGGATTCCTAAGATAAGACAAGCGGTAAAACAAGTGACCAGTAAGTGTATAACCTGTCGTAAAATACAGGGTAATACCTACGCGAAAGCTAGAGTACCTCCTCTACCAGACATCAGGACTACTCCTAGAGATCCCTTCGAGGTCAAAGGGGTTTATTATACAGGTGCAATTGCTGTCCGGGGCTCACCCAACAACAAGGCTTATATGGTTTTATTTACGTGCGCTACTACAAGAGCTATCCACATTGAAGTAGTTAGCAATATGACCTGTGACAGCTTTATCCATGCGTTCCGGAGATTTTGTAGTAGGCAGGGATTTCCGCAGATAATGTTAAGCGACAATGCTGCTACATTTGTGGGAGCTTCCAGACACTTGGAAGACATCCAAAGCGATCCCAGTCTTCAGGCTCATCTTGCTGAAATCCGATGTGAATGTCTTTTTATCCCAGCACGTGCGCCTTGGTTCGGGGCTATTTGGGAGAGAGCCATAGATATTGTGAAGGCTGGGCTTAAAAAGGTACTAGGTCGTGCTCTAGTCTCCTTCGAGGAACTAACTACTGTCCTCTTGGAACTGGAGGCTACCGTGAATGTTCGCCCTTTAACATATGTCTCGGGTGATGTGGAGGACCCTTGCCCTATTACTCCATCCATGCTGGTTAAAGGTCGTAGACTTTGTGACTTCCCAAAGGACCTAATTCAGCTAGATGAGCTGCAGGATCCTAGTTACGATAGTAAAGCAGCGATACACAGCAGGCACAATTACATAAATAAATTGATCTGGGACCTATGGAGGCGTTGGTCTAGTGAATACTTGGCATCACTACGAAAAGCCTATAAGACTAAAAGAGGCTCATCAAGCAGTGTATGGCCAAGGATAAATGACATCGTGCTTATACATGACGAGGGACCTCATGTCCTTTGGAAACTTGGTAGGGTAGTTAGACTCTATACCGGACGAGATAATCTGGTTAGAGTGGTCCAGATTAGAACAAAGACTGGCCTGACCACTCAACCCATCGTCAAGTTGTATCCATTGGAACAGGAAATCGAAAGCATTTCGATCCTTCAACCGGCGGTCACTGGTGATGGTGTTAGCTCTCACGACTCCACCCCTATGTCACCAGCGGTCGCTGGACCATCTGCCAGTAATGATCCTGTTGGAAGATTACCTCTTTGCCGAGCCGCTGTTAGCTCTTCACAGCTATGGAGATCTAACATCGCTGCGGGATTATTGCAGATAATGTATATATTGGTGGTGGGAATGTGTCGAGACTCGTAAGTAACTCGACAGTTTAGGTTAAGTAAACATACTGGACGTTCAAATTAGGCGCCAGTATTAGGCTAAGTTATATATCTATATAAAAGATATATACTATTTCGTATTAAGTTTATATGGGTTGATTATCCATAAATATATCGGGTTATCATTATAATCAATCCGGTATATCCTTTTAGTTAGTTAAATGACGCATTGGTGGAATATAACTGCGCATGCGTCATTCTCGGAACTGGCGGGTTCACTACAACCTCAAGAACATCTCCTTCTAGCCGCTCTAATACAACCACCTGTTTCCTGCTAAGTCATCCTAATTCTTATATCTAAGTGGCCACTATATCTTCTATCTATTCCTACCACTATCATTGAGCTATCTATCTCTATCAACCAATAAAAGTAAGTTAACTCTTGTGAGTTTATAGGTAAATTCCACTTTGTCTACTATCAAATTCTCACATTTACCCCCATCCAGGTTTCAATATTTTCCTGGTGAGCGGTAGCGAGCCAACATATATATATTTTTGTTTTGAGAGCAAGCTAAATTTGTACATTTTTCGATAGAAAAATTTCTCCGGCAAAGCCGGATTTCTCCATATAATGCTGGTTCGCTATCGCTTGCCAGGAAGATATCGATACTTGGATGGGGATAAACGTCTTAAAACAGTTGGCTGAATGGGACTGAATGGATACAAGCCAGAGAAAGAGAGAAAAGGAGAGAAAGAGAAAAAAAACAGGTGAACCCCCCACGAGAGTTGCATAGAAAAAAGGGTTGACAGGTTCACTATAGGCCTAATAAATTTTGTTTACCCACCTCGCCGAAGGTGCTCTTTGGCCTCGGCGAGGTGTGTCTTGAGCATTCCGCGATGTCGCAAGGCCATTCGCATGCCTCGTGCAGAGCATACCCCTGGCGGGTATACTCTCGGCGAGTACTCGTGCGCACGTCGACGACTAATCGACGAGGAAATCACCGATGATTCTTGTGCATCGTCGATGTTCTCAGAAAATCTGAGAGCATCGGCGAGCCGCCGTGCAGCGTTGCAAAGTTTTTTTTTGTGCGAAACCCTCCGCGATATCTCGCCGATATCGCCGATGTTCTCCGAGAGCCTCGCAGATCCCTCTGCGATGTTCGACGATGCTTGCGAGGGCTACGAACCCTCTTGAGTCCTCTTGAACAATCCGAACATGCGATGACCCGCGAGGGCCCTTGCGATGCCTTGCGAGTCAAACGATTATCATGCGAGGGTTTAAGATTTTGTTGCGACGTGTCACGAATGTGACAATTTATTGGTGTCGGCGACGAAAATTGTGAGAAGTCGCATCAGTGGGAAAGGGGCATAGACTCCAGACATTTTTTACCCATGAATATGTCTTGACCCAGGCGGAACCACTGGAATGTCGCTTTGATATTATATATATTATATATATATAAATAATAATAATAATAATCTTCTGGTTACTTATTTTGCGCCCGTATCTCCTCCTTCGAGGATTCACAAGCGCTTGGCTTTCTTTAGTCTACCAGAGACCATTACCCATCCCCCTTGCTCATGGGGAGATGGTAACCGCCGGCTGTATCCCAGAAAAACTTTTAAATCTGAGCGGGGATTGAACGCGAGACCTTCAAGATGGGAATCAGGCATGCTACCAACTGAGCCAGCCGGACGGCTGGCTATATATATATATATATATATATATATATATATATATATATATATATATATCATATGATCAGAAACGGAGTTTAACAGTATCTAGAACAAAATCGTCTATCCATAGACAGAATAATTTGAAGAAACGCCTACGGTACTGTTATAATAATAGGATTAACAAACGGTATCATTCAATTCAGGAAGGAATTTCGGAAATCAGAGGGTTAATTTAAAACTTATTTACCCACTGTTATTCAGCTAAAGAGTCTAGTTTCAAAGTTAATGGGTTATATGTGATCGTGTTCTTAACCTTTAACCTTATTGGTGGTGTAATGGATTAGATGCTTACGTTCTGGGTGTGGTGTCCCGAGTTCGAATCCCGGGACGATCATATGCTTTCATTAGTTTATTCTAGTTCCTTGGGGTTTCTAATGGAGGCTTATTGTTAAGAACGGGGTGTTCCTTAATATACAGTACTTTGCTCCTTTGATTCCTATAGATCCTTCCAAAACTGTATATAATTGCCTAATGAAAAGTAGAGTAGAATTTAAACCCATTTTTTGTTTGCTCTTGCACCTTTAAACATTGAAGGGGGAACTGGTGAAAGCTACATTATGCAGAGGTCTGAGCGAGGTATTGTGGCTAAAGCAGTTAGGCCCGGGCAGTGGTCTTCAACCTTTTTGAGACGATGGCCTATTTCTGGCATTCCCAAACACTCATGGCCCACTTTCCTTCAGATTTTGAATATGATTTTAATACATTCATATATTACACACTTATGAAATGTTATTACAGTTTACTGTTGTCTTCAAAAAATGAACCACTGTACTGTAATCGCTGTAAATAAAACCGGTGTACTGTATTTAAAAATTTAAATATACTATAACAGTCAAAAGACAAATACTGTATAACAAAAATACTCTACTTCACCATGTAACTACTAACTAGGTTAGGAAGCTATTATAATGGCTGTACTTGCTTCCTATCTATATATGGCTATCAAATCGGGGGGACATTGCTGTTTGTCAGGAAATAGTGTCGTAATTCCTCTATGACTGTATGGCTGTAGGTAGTCGAACACCTGTTCACGTGCTCTGAAGTCTCGCATGTGTGATGGTGCTCCTATAGAGGGCCCCTACTTGTTAGCATAGTCGCCCGTTGGTTGAAATGAGTCGAAGATTCGTTCGAATGAAGTGTGTTAGTAAAAGGTTAGGTGAGCGGTATGTATCGAAGATTCGTTGTGTGAAGCATGTTAATGAAAGGTTAAGTGAGAGCTTGCCTTATTGGCCCGGTAGCATTCTCTTTCCCTGTGTGTTGCTGTACACATCGCCGCGGTAAGCTTTGTGCCTGTTAAGTGTGGCGCTTTTGTGTTCATGATCGCCGTGAAATAGTAATTTGTCACATAGATAATTGCGTTTATAGAAAGTATGGTCCTATTGTATTGATTGCCGTGAAATAGTTACTAGTCACTTAAATCATTGTGGTTACAACCCTTGTAAATTTACCAGTTATGTGAATTTAAGAATTGGTTTTTATCACAGCCTTGTGTGTGTGAGGGAAGTTGGCAGTTCCTGGTCTGCCTACTCGAGTTCCCGGCACGAGTCCCGCCTGTGTACATATATGAGGGCCGTGTCTATCTGTATCCAGAGCTGTGGTCCATAACGCAAGTGATTGTGATGTCCTATGCTAGCGTGTGGGGCGAGAGCGGTTGCATGTGATCTTGCAAGTACAGTCGCTCACCAAAGTTATGACACTCTACCAGTTGAGGTGCCCTGGAGACAGCTGGTGTGTTCTGTTACCAGTTGAGGTGCCCTGGAGACAGCTGGTGTGTTCTGTTACCAGTTGAGGTGCCCTGGAGACAGCTGGTGTGTTCTGTTACCAGTTGAGGTGCCCTGGAGACAGCTGGTGTGTTCTGTTACCAGTTGAGGTGCCCTGGAGACAGCTGGTGAGTTCTGTTACCAGTTGAGGTGCCCTGGAGACAGCTGGTGTTTCTGTTACCAGTTGAGGTGCCCTGGAGACAGCTGGTGTGTTCTGTTACCAGTTGAGGTGCCCTGGAGACAGCTGGTGTGTTCTGTTACCAGTTGAGGTGCCCTGGAGACAGCTGGTGTGTTCTGTTACCAGTTGAGGAGCCCTGGAGACAGCTGGTGGGACCCTGAAGTCAGCCGGCGTGTTCTGTTGCCAGTGGTGGTACCCTGGATGCAGCTAGTTGGTACTGTTTGTCCTAGAGTCGGCTGGCATGTCCTTGGAACCAGCTAATAATTGACTATATTGATTAACTTGTGCCAGACTAAAAGTGCTTGATTTAGTGTGCTTGGATGTGTGACTTATATTAGTTTTAGTTCACAGGTATATTCAATGATTTAGCTTCTCTTCCTGAATAACTGTGTGTGTGAGTGGTATGAATGGTAAGAGTGATGTAAATATGTTAAATGATTGGCGTTTGATATTTATGTATTCACACTAAATATATATAATACACTTGTTAACTGGACTACTTATGTTTCTTTTAATACCTAACGAGCGGCCTAGGCGGTATATAATATGTAGCCACCAGCGGGGTGTTTTTACCCAAAATAGGGTTGTTTACGTGATTATTTTGATGCCTAAATTAGACCCAGAGCGTAAAACAAGTATCTATCCCTGAAAGGGTATAAACAGAGCTTTCCAATGACACCCCAACGATCCTTGTACTACCGCTAGTTTTCTTGCAACACGAGTGCAAAAACCATGTAATTCGGTACTTTCCCCACACAATTCACTGTGTAGCGAGTGTGAGAGGGTGGAGGAGGGTGGGATTCATGTCAGTTGGTCCACCGCGGTGGTCTGGAGCAGTCATACGCTCGCTACTCTCCTGCCACCACTTGTCTCTCTCTCTCAGCAACATTACGTGCTGAAAATGGCACACAACTTATGTTGTGAGCCGCCACATAGTCCAAATTTCTTTCACTCGACTTATGTTGCGTGCCGCCAGTTAAGGGTTAATTGGCCCTCTAGAGAGATTATATAAAAGAACTCGGGTAAATTAGATCAATTGCCCTGACACTGTTAAGGCACATTACATATCATCCTCCACCTGTAAGTACTTTCTCGATTTTGTTATAATTTGAAGTAGGTTAGTAAAGCCTGACTCACACAAATAAGTGGAAGAGAAAGGTAGAAATGTTTGTAGTGCAATCTTTCCTATTGTATGGTATGATGTACTTACTTGGGCCCTGAATTCCTGTACAGAAAGCTCGTCATGCAATTCTTTTACACCTAAATCAATTATTATTTCCAAGTATTCATCTTGGTCAGGGTCTGGAACAGAATCTGGATCAAGATTAAATGGATTTATTACAATGACAGATCTATGCCCTCAAGATCAGGGAAGGACCTGGTAAAATCTTGGTCCTAATGTTACAGGTGATTATTTCTTGGAGACAATAATCGATTTTGTCTTTTCCTTCAGCAACTTCACAAAACAACTCGAACATTGCAAAGTTACCTGCGTTAACTCTACTGGCCCAGTTCTGGATCCTAGCAATACAATCATGCAATGGGTGAACATAAGGAATCACAGAAGTTTCAGATTAAGTTTATTAAGCTGGTCAAATAGATCAAATAAGTATGCTAAACTTAGTGCCCACAGTGGGTCACTTAAAACATTATATTCCTTATCTTGCATGTCCAAAAACGTCCTTAAAGCTTCTCTAAGTTCGAAAAGTTGACTGAGCACATTGCCTTTTGACATCCATCGAACTTTAGTGTAGAATAGCAGTAATTGATGCCCTGAATCGAAGTCTTTACAGAGCTCTTTGAAAAGACGTGAGTTGTCAGGCTTGGACTTTGACAATATTTATGGCACTGTCCAAGATGGCTTGGATTTCCGTAGGAAGGGTTCTGGATGCAAGTGCCTGACGGTGAATCATGCAATGATTCATTGTAAACCCAGGTGTAGCCTCTTAAACTCTGGATGTAAACCCTGACTTTGAAGCAACATTGCAGGTGTCCCATCACTACACGCCTCACACATTTTTCCCGAGGACAGTGCTTCCTAATGCAAACAATGAATTACCTTTTTCACTATATCTTCACCTTTTATTTATTTATTTGTGTACATTCTACCCTACCTAGTAGATGTTCGTGGCCCACCTGAGAACCAGCCCATGGCCCACAGGTTGAAGGCCACTGAAACTGTTAGGGGGAGTGGGAGGGAGGGAGGGGACAAGGGAGAAGGAGGGAAGAGAGGGAGGAGGAAGGAAGGACGGGTGAAAGAGAGGGAGGAAATAAGGAGATGAAAGGAAAGAGGCGGAGGGAGGGAGGGAGGGTAGAAGGAAAGTAAATATAATGGAATGTAAGGAAATAGGGAGGAAGGAAGGGAAGAAGTTAAGATTGAATGAAATTAAGTAAAACCCCGTTCATAACATTAATCATCAATTACAAACCCCCAATGTACTTGAATACACTAATGAGTGCATATGGTCCTCCCGGGATTCGAACTCGGGAAGGGAGGAGGAAGGATGTAAGATAGGATGGAATGAACAGGAGAGAGGGATGAAAGAAAGATGGTAGTATGAAATGTAAGAAAGAGGGAGGAGAGGAAGAAAATGAAGAAGAAGGGAATGAAGGGAGGGGGAACTTGGGAAAACTACATTATGCAGAAGCCTTGGGGAAGTATTGTGGTTGTAACTATCAGGTGAGTGTATGAGGGAGAAGGGGTGGGTGGGTGGGTGGAGAGGAGGGGAAGGGAGGAAGCTAGGGTGGAATGGAAGGAAGGAGGAAGGAAGGGATGAAAGGAAGGATGGAATGGAATGGAAGGAAAGAAAAATTAAGGTAGGATCAAATGTAAGAAAGGAGGGAGGAGAGGAAGAAAATTAAGAAGAGAGGAAAGAAGGAAGGGGAGACTGGGGAAAACTACATTATGCAGAGGCCTTGGGGAAGTATTGTGGTTGTTACTGTTAGGTGGAGTATGAGGGAGGAGGGTGGGGGGGGGGGTGAGAGGAGGGGAAGGAGAGGAAGGGAGGGAGGAAGGAAGGGAGGGAGAAAAGCCAAGAGGAGAGGGAAGGCGGGAGGGAGGAAGGGTGAAATGGAGGAAAGAGAGAGGAGAGGAAGAAAATGAAGAAGAGAGGAAACAATGAAGGGGAGACGGGGAAAACTACATTATGCAGAAGCCTTGGAGAAGTAGTGTGGTTGTTACTGTTTGGTGACTGTAGGAGGGTGGGTGCGTGGGAGGGAGGGAGGGAAAGGAGAGGAAAGGAGAAAACTAGGGTGGAGGGAAGGAAGGGTAGGAGGGAGGAAGGAAGAGGAGGAGGAAGGAGGAGAAGGAAGGCGGTATTTCTATTTAATCCCAACTGTCGTGCTATACTATGCCATGTTATGCTATGCAATGCTCTCTTACCACCTCTCTTCGTGTCCACCCATCTTTCTCTCTCTCTCTCTCACACACAAACATTTCGTCAGAGCTTCTATCTATAATAATAATAATAATAGTTCTTAAAGCTAGCGCATGCTAAGCTAGCTAAGGATAGCTCAATAAGGCCGATTAGGCGTATTTCCATTGGGGTCCTGTACTACTACCCCATCCCTTTGCTCATGAGGGATGGTAACGACTCAGTGTTTGTGAAAAATCTTTAATGCGCCGAGCGTGGGCGCGAACCCGGGCCTTCTGGGTGGAAGTCCGAGACGCTAGTCACTACACCAAGCGAGCCGCTATTGTGGGCTATTTTCATCCTCAATCCCTCTCGTTCACCCCCTCCACTCTCTCTCTTACTCGCTCTCACTCTCTCTCACACACACACTCTCTCTCTCTCTCTCTCTCCTATAAGCTATCCACCATTACCCAAACCTCCTCCTCCTCCTCCATGTACCAAGTTAGGAACCAGAGTCATTCAATCTCATCTGTCCTCCACTCCTCCCTACGTGAGTTCCTTCATTGCCGGAATTTAGAATAGTTACTACTTTCTTGTCTCTGGTTGAACCTTTTTTCTTCTCCTCCACTTCCCTATCCTTCCTCCTCCTCCTCCTCCTTCCGAGAAGAAGCAGCAGTGACATAAAACATATAACGCCAAGCAAAAAACAGAGGCAACCGAGGACCACCAGCGATAAGGACCAAAGACAGCGAGGACCGAGGACAGCAATGAACATAAATGTAGATCCGACAAGAACCAAAAATATTATTAAAGAGCGTTCCGTGAGTTCTAAAATAAAAAATTTAAAGGTTTTCTATGCAAACGCTCGTAGCATACGCAATAAATTTTCAGATTTAGAGGAGCTAGTGTTTACAGAAAATTATGAGGAGATTGGCATAACAGAATCTTGGCTCAATACAGAAGATAGAGACTTTTTAGCAGAGTATTCACTTCCCGGTTATGTAATGTTTGAGAAAAGCCGAATAAATCGAAATGGAGGTGGCGTTTTACTTTATATCAAAGAAAGTCTTAGCCCTACCCTCTTGTCAAAACCTCAAATTGTGAACGTCGACACATCTTTTGTGCTAATAAAGAATAATAAAGGTACAAAAATAATACTTGCGTTAATATACAGACCTCCAGCTCAATCAGTGCAAACTGACCGAGAAATTTACGAACAAATTGCAGATGTAAGTAACTCACAAGATACCGTAATTTTTGGCGACTTTAATTTACCTGTGACCAAGTTGGGCGATACTCTTACTTCACACTCCGGACATGACTTGTATACGAACTTGCAAGAGAGTTCGCTTTATCAATTTGTTCGAACGACGACCCGTGGTAATAACGTTCTTGACATTGTACTTGCAACACAAGAAGAATTGATAGAGAATTTGAATGTTGGTGATGAATTCAGTAACAGCTGTGACGCATGTCGAGTATGAGCATGCTGTACAGAACGCCCAGTCAGGCCCCACTCTCGCTAGGATCGTCAGGGCAGGAACTTTGGCTGTAGTCTGTGTAGAGTTTCCTAACTTAGTTTATGTGAGCCGTTGTACTATAAGTATTATAAATATGTATTTTGTTTTCATCTGAGTCAACGAGTTCTATTTTATATCATTAGTTATAAGTGTTGTGTGTGGGACTTATTTGTAATGATGAGAGGAGAGAGAGAGATTACGTAACGGGGGCCAGTGAGTGCGCCATGCGGCAGGTAGGCCTAACTCCCCTCCTTCCTCCTCCCTCCTCCCTCTCAGTGCGTGGGAAATCCTTTGTCGATCCCAGATTGAGAGAGAGAATATTACGTAATGATTGCTAGTGGGCGGTCCTTAGTAGTTTGCGATATGCTCACTAGAGGGCCGAGTATAAAAAGGGAAGTCTCGCCACATATTCTTCAGAACTCATTAGGCAGAGCGACTTCTCATATCCCTTGCAACTATATATATTCTTCCGACTGATGTGAACTTTCCCTACTCTCTGTACTGCCTACCTTCTTCTTTTCCCGAACCCTTTTTAACCTCAATGACCCCTTTGGTGCAGATCTAGTCAGCCAAAGTATTATCGCTTGAGTTCTCACGAGATATATGCCTATTAGATAGCCTATTTTGGAAGGGATAACTAGAATAGGATTGATTAATGTTTGTTGCACTCGTATATGCATTTCCCTGTGTATGATTATTCATGTTCCTGTTTTCTGCTGATCTAGGTGATGCTAGACTGTACCTGTACAATCGCAACGGAGACTTGGGAAGCCTAGGTGGTCTTTCTGACTGTGTACCGTGGGAGTTTAGCGCTGTGTTGCGAGTGAGGGCTTTTGCCTCTGCCACCCAACACTGTGCTAACTCGGTTGCTTGACTTTGAGAGGATCGCCAGGAGAGATCCAGATACTAGTGATCTGGATCTCTCAAGAGAGCATCCCGTCAATTACCGTAATTTGGCCGCACAGTCTTAAGGACCTCGCTAGGCTACGAGCCGCTTGCTCAGCCATTGTTTCCTAGCCTACTACATCCCAGCTAGACTTTGCTCGGTCAGCAGATACAGCATAGTATTGAAGCTTTCCTTATGTATGTTATTGTTTATGCACTATTGATTTCATGTGTGGCACGCATAAGCTACTTTAGAGATTAGTGGCCCCCGAGCACAATCCTAGTAGGCTATGGCCAGTGCATTGTCGGAGTACTTCTTTTATATGTTTGCCATTTACTACTGTCTATTCTTCTAATTCTTCTTATGTCAATTTAAAGCCTTTAATATTAGTTAATTACCAGTGTGTTGCTTATTGAAGTGCTGTTCAAAATCCGATACTTACTTCTTACGAGTATCCGAGAAGCATCTAACTTTATCAGAAGATTCCTTGCTCGATGCTCGAGGACTATTGTTTAACGTAACGTAATAGTGCCGATCCGAAGTAGAGGGTGGAGGACTTCTTAAGTTCTTAGTCAAGGGTGGATTACTTCGGCTTCGGCCAACACTATTCTTTGGTGTTGTTGTATTTACTTCTTTGTTTGATTGTTGACCAGACTAGATAACTCCCGTCTCTTTATTAGTCTGTTGTGAAACGCTAGTACCGAGTTCTTGTATACCCCGTTATAGCAGATAGAACTCTGGAGGGTATTGGTGTTTTTTGTTCGGCTGGCAGTACTCTGGGGTTGGGATCGTGTGTTTCCGTTGTGGCAGCGAGCCATACTCGAGTCCTGTGTGAGAGCCCTAGTGTACCCGAGTGCCCGGTCGTAACAAATGGCGACCTTGCTTAGGATTTTGTGAACAGTATAAATTTTTGCAGAGTTGTACAACATTTGTTTGTTTGTACTTTAGCGTGCATATTGAAGAATATTTTTTTTGTATGGCAATTAGTAGAGCATTTAAGAGACTCCAGTTAATTTAGTAATTAGTGCTTGCATAAGGAAGTTTAACACTTTTGTCTCGAGAATTTTTTTGTGGACTTCAGTATGTCGTGCCCTAGCACTGACGAGGAGCGAGAGATGCCATTTGAAGAGGTGCCGTTAGTAATCAGTGAGGAGGATGCTAGAGTTTTTGTGAGTAAGCGGTACCACGTGACGGAGGAGAGGCTGACTGGGGTGGATATTTATGGCTTGCACCTGATAGCCAAGGTTTTGGGCCTATCCAATGTAATAGGGATGTCCAAGAGGGAGCTGATTTCCTGGGTGTTGCGTGGGCGACATGGGGTTTCGGAGGAGAGGGCGTTTGGGGGGGTTCCTCCCCAGATCCCCTCTCACTCGACTCCCACAGTGCCGTCCACTCAGTTGCCGGAGATTAGCACTCTCCCACAGAGGGATGAGAATTGGCAGATTGGAGTGCCCTCGGGCGGTGCACATGGTGGTTCCCCAGTTTTTGCCCCCCCTCCTTCAGTAGTGGCAGCTCCCTCTTCCTGCCTGTCTCCAGATATGATATTTAGACTTGAGCTTGCTAAAATTGAGGCTGAGTCTAGGAAGCAGGAGAATGAGGCGAGGAAGCAGGAGATGGAGAATGAGGCTAGGAAGCAGGAGAATGAGGCTAGGAAGCAGGAGATGGAGAATGAGACTAGGAGGCATGAGAATGAGACTAGGAAGCAGGAGAAGGAGATTGAGGCTGAGGTTAGGAGGCACGAGGCTGAGCTTAGGTACGACTCAGAGAAATATTGTGCTCAAATAGATTTAGATAAGACTCGTGCAGAGTCGACAGGGACTCGGATGGGCCGTGAGGGCCAAGTAAGAGAACAGTCCTTGTCCCACTTAGTCAAATTGGTGCCGGCATTTAGTGAAACTGAAGTCACAGAATTTTTTAATCGTTTTGAGAAGAAGTGTAGGGAGCATAATTGGCCTGAAGAGAAGTGGGCAGCTCTAGCCTCCTCAAGACTTATGGGTAAGGGTCTGAAGGCTTATGATGCACTGCCTTTAGAGTCTTGCATTGACTACCCCGTATTGAAGAGAGCTGTCCTACGGGCATACGAGTTGCAACCAGAAACATATCGATTGAAGTTTCGGGGTGTTACAAAGACTAGGGAGGCGACCTTTCTTGAACATGCCCGGGACTTAAAAGATGCACTTACAAACTGGACACGTTCTGAGAAAGCTGAGACGGCCGAACAGTTGACTGAGCTGTTTCTGCTCGAGCAGTTTTATAAGTGTACTGGTGCAGAAATAACTTTAACTATTAAAGAAAAGAACCCAAAAACTCTACAGGAGGCAGCTGAGATGGCTGACCTCCGGCTATCGCTAATTCGTGGGTGCGGGTATGCCCAGCGTAGTGAGGCAGGTAACAAGGGGCGTGACGCCCCACCCCCCCGAGTTAGTGATATACCTTATGCAAACAAGTACAAGAGCTATGATACCAAGACTGACCACAAGACTAGCACTGTCCCATTTAAGAAGGGGCCGGGCCCTTCCCAGTACCAAGGGAAGCCCAAAGGGGAGTTGGAGTGTTATCATTGTCATGAAAAGGGGCACTTTGCAAGAGTCTGTCCTAGCAAACCACCTACAGCAGCTGTGTCTTTGGCCTGCAACATTGGTGTGTCTCCGAAGTCTTCTGAGTTTGCCCGGGGCAGTTCGTCAGAGGCTGAGGCACAGCCAATGCAGAAGCACCTGGGAGGCTCGAACCCTGCTCAGGATGTTTTTTGCGACCATAGAGGACGGGGTTGCGTGATGTGGGCGGGGCGCAAGCATGGAGTAGAGGTCTTGCGTGATACAGGTGCTTCCCAGACTCTGATGAATAACTTGACTGGCTACCCTATAAATGCGGCTCGGGTGGTAGTGGTGCAGGGTATTAATGCAACTCGGTCATACCCGCTGGTGCGGTTGGAGTTGGAGGTGGATGGTGTGGCACGTGAATTGGATGTCGGGATTGTGGAGAAACTGCCAGTGGAGGGCGTCGACCTTCTTCTCGGCAACGACTTTGCAATGCCCGCTTCTGAGGTTCTACCCTTAGTCGTTGCCGAGAGGCCGGCCGACGTGAGTAGGGAAGAGCGAGAGTGGGTCGAGCGGTGCCAGGCACAACCCATGGCGTGTGCTGTCACCCGAGCTCGGGCAGATAAAGTGTCACAGCCTAGTCCTCCGTCTTCAGACCAGCAGAGGAACGATCAACAGGAGGAGGCTAAAGCTGGAGTTGGTTTTAAGAGTTTTGACTCGGCGGCTCTCCTGGGTGATTTAGTATTGGCACCTATGTTAGAGTCTGGAGAGGCCCCAGGACCTGTCACAGCTAGTGAGGAGGTAGGGCAGGAAGAGACTCCGAGGCAGCAACGTTACACACGGAGAGAAAAAAGGGTTGCTCAGTTTGATATTGGGGGAGGACTTGGGTTGCTTCGGAAGCATCTAGACAGGTTGGTTCCCTCAGATATTTGTAAACTGCAGTTGGAGGATCCGGAAGTTCAGAAGTGTGGTAATGGTGCTGTCGAGATCAAACACGAGGACGGGGAAGCATGTCATGTGAACCTGTTGGAGGTGTTTGTGAGGCAACCATCTGAGCAGCCTACTGTCCCTGCGTTGGTCTGCCGCGGCCAAGGTGGAGAAGGAGAGGGGGGCAGTAGGGCACAGGTGGAGGAGAGTAGGGATTGTCATGTCTCGGCGGAGCAGTGGGCGGGGGACACGAGTCTGGTGGCTGTGGAAGCGCTAGAGCACCTGCCTGAGCAGCAGTGTGCAGCACTCCAGCACCAGCTCGGTTCATACCCCACTGGTCGTGCCGAGCCCCTGTGTCTCACAACTCGGGTGGTGCAAGATGTTCCGCGGGCAGGTCACGTGAATGTTGAAAGACCGTTAGCCTCGTTGTTTCGGTGGTTCAAGGTGGGCGACGAGGCTTTGGCATGGTTGCCAGGTCAGGGTCGACCCATGGCTGCCAAGGGTAGTGGTCAAAAAGGAGGACATTGAGCAGATTGGTGAGGTTGGCTGTGGAGTGGATGTGCCCGGTCATCACATAGCCTCCCAATGCTGCTCTAGTCTAATGCAACAGCCCTACCATAGACCGACTGTATCTGGCCATGTCTCTAAAAGCGGTGATGCTGAGCAGGCAGATGTCGTCACAAGGAATGCGGGGGTGCGCATGTACGGTATCGGCGGGGAAGCCTTAGCAATAATGAACTGTGGGAGTGACTGCACAGGTGGTACTGATTGTCCCTCTCATGACCTGGCTGTTCTAGGGACGAAGGTGGAGAAGGAGGGAGACTACAGGTTAGAAGCTGCGGTCTCGGCTGGGTTGTGGGAGGGCACTAGGCATGTTGTTCGTGGAGACAGTGCAAGGCAGTTGTTTACTAGGCTATGGCAGTACTTTCGCATGTTTGTTGCTTCTCCAGGCCTGATGTACGGGGTAGAATCCGACATGCAGGCTGGAGATAGTGCAAGGCTCAGTTTAATTCCCTACCGTATAAATCCTGCTCGACAGCCTATGGTGCAAGCAGAGCTGGATGTTGTGGACGGGAGTGCCTACCAGTGCAATGTTATGCCTGACGGACGTAAGAATGCACAAGCAACGTTTCAGAACCTGATGAATGAAATTGAAAAGGACGATGATGGGCTGGAGCATCTTGTTAAATTCGGCTCGGAGAAGTACAATTCGGCCCAGGGGAGCTGCTCTGTTGTCGAGGAGGAGCTGCTGGCGGTTGTGCTTGCGCTGGGGCATTTCGAGGTCTATGTTCCAGCCTATGGTCCGGTCGTTGTAGTTTACCCAGATCATCACCCTCTCAAGATCTTGGACCAGTTTCACAATCGGAATATGAGGCTGACCAGGTGGTCACTAAGGTTATTGGTATATAACCTGGACATACGCCATATTGCCGGTTGTGATAACGTGGTTGCAGATGGTCGTTCAAGGGTATATGATCCTGGGTAGATTGACACACGGGTAGCCTCCTGCTTTAGTTTGAATAGTATTTTGCGCTTGGTGCTTGTTGGCTCGTGGTTGTAGCCCAGCGTATTGGGTCGTAAAGCAGGAGTTGAGCGTTTGGTATAGAAGAAAATAGGCTGCCCTTATAGTGCAGCCGGAAAAAAAACATTAACATATAAAAAAATCATATAAAAACTCTTTCTTTTTGATATAGATAATTGTATAAGTTTGTCATAGCCTATTGAGTTTGAGTAGTCCACGAACTATCAAACGGCTGAGCTGCTGTAAGCTCGCTCTGGGAGCATGATATTGTGTCTTTTTTTTGCTATTGGTGGGAGGAGTTATAAAATGTGAATTTTTTTTTTATATAATAAGATGTGTTTTAGTGATAAACTCAGCTTTGTTTTAGTGCCATGCGGTCGCTGGGTGTGAGGGGCTTGATGGGGTTCTGTGTGTGTCAGATTTTAGCTCAGGGTTGAGCAAGTAAAATCTTGGGGGAGGTGTGACGCATGTCGAGTATGAGCATGCTGTACAGAACGCCCAGTCAGGCCCCACTCTCGCTAGGATCGTCAGGGCAGGAACTTTGGCTGTAGTCTGTGTAGAGTTTCCTAACTTAGTTTATGTGAGCCGTTGTACTATAAGTATTATAAATATGTATTTTGTTTTCATCTGAGTCAACGAGTTCTATTTTATATCATTAGTTATAAGTGTTGTGTGTGGGACTTATTTGTAATGATGAGAGGAGAGAGAGAGATTACGTAACGGGGGCCAGTGAGTGCGCCATGCGGCAGGTAGGCCTAACTCCCCTCCTTCCTCCTCCCTCCTCCCTCTCAGTGCGTGGGAAATCCTTTGTCGATCCCAGATTGAGAGAGAGAATATTACGTAATGATTGCTAGTGGGCGGTCCTTAGTAGTTTGCGATATGCTCACTAGAGGGCCGAGTATAAAAAGGGAAGTCTCGCCACATATTCTTCAGAACTCATTAGGCAGAGCGACTTCTCATATCCCTTGCAACTATATATATTCTTCCGACTGATGTGAACTTTCCCTACTCTCTGTACCGCCTACCTTCTTCTTTTCCCGAACCCTTTTTAACCTCAATGACCCCTTTGGTGCAGATCTAGTCAGCCAAAGTATTATCGCTTGAGTTCTCACGAGATATATGCCTATTAGATAGCCTATTTTGGAAGGGATAACTAGAATAGGATTGATTAATGTTTGTTGCACTCGTATATGCATTTCCCTGTGTATGATTATTCATGTTCCTGTTTTCTGCTGATCTAGGTGATGCTAGACTGGGATGAGGCTACTAGAGTTGTGATTCCCTATGAGTATTAGGTTTTGTTGAACCTGTACAATCGCAACGGAGACTTGGGAAGCCTAGGTGGTCTTTCTGACTGTGTACCGTGGGAGTTTAGCGCTGTGTTGCGAGTGAGGGCTTTTGCCTCTGCCACCCAACACTGTGCTAACTCGGTTGCTTGACTTTGAGAGGATCGCCAGGAGAGAACCAGATACTAGTGATCTGGATCTCTCAAGAGAGCATCCCGTCAATTACCGTAATTTGGCCGCACAGTCTTAAGGACCTCGCTAGGCTACGAGCCGCTTGCTCAGCCATTGTTTCCTAGCCTACTACATCCCAGCTAGACTTTGCTCGGTCAGCAGATACAGCATAGTATTGAAGCTTTCCTTATGTATGTTATTGTTTATGCACTATTGATTTCATGTGTGGCACGCATAAGCTACTTTAGAGATTAGTGGCCCCCGAGCACAATCCTAGTAGGCTATGGCCAGTGCATTGTCGGAGTACTTCTTTTATATGTTTGCCATTTACTACTGTCTATTCTTCTAATTCTTCTTATGTCAATTTAAAGCCTTTAATATTAGTTAATTACCAGTGTGTTGCTTATTGAAGTGCTGTTCAAAATCCGATACTTACTTCTTACGAGTATCCGAGAAGCATCTAACTTTATCAGAAGATTCCTTGCTCGATGCTCGAGGACTATTGTTTAACGTAACGTAATAGTGCCGATCCGAAGTAGAGGGTGGAGGACTTCTTAAGTTCTTAGTCAAGGGTGGATTACTTCGGC
This sequence comes from Lithodes maja, assembly GCA_037953745.1. Lineage (NCBI taxonomy): Eukaryota > Metazoa > Arthropoda > Malacostraca > Decapoda > Lithodidae > Lithodes > Lithodes maja. The sequence continues at coordinate 63,083 of JBAKBP010008081.1, forward strand.
TTCGGCCAACACTATTCTTTGGTGTTGTTGTATTTACTTCTTTGTTTGATTGTTGACCAGACTAGATAACTCCCGTCTCTTTATTAGTCTGTTGTGAAACGCTAGTACCGAGTTCTTGTATACCCCGTTATAGCAGATAGAACTCTGGAGGGTATTGGTGTTTTTTGTTCGGCTGGCAGTACTCTGGGGTTGGGATCGTGTGTTTCCGTTGTGGCAGCGAGCCATACTCGAGTCCTGTGTGAGAGCCCTAGTGTACCCGAGTGCCCGGTCGTAACACAGCGACCATCATACGATAACTTTCACTTTAAAGTTTACTAGTAACGAACCAAATAGTAGCATCGAAAAATTCCCTAATTTCAAGAAAGCAAACTTCCATAAACTTAGAGCTATGTTTAAAGAAACTGACTGGAGCTTTTTAATTAACAATAACGACATAAATACATCTTTGAAGTTATTCGAAACCACTTACCTAAAAGCAGTGCAAGACTGCATACCATCGAAAATACGGCGTCCAGGCCATAATAATAAGCCCAAATGGTGGAATAAAGATATTTCAAACTGCCTGCTTGCTAAAAAATTTGCTAATGATAGATTAAAATCCTCACAAAATGACGAAGAACGGGTGAAATTTGTAGAGCTACGACGCAAAGCCAAAAAGTTAATTAAGCAAAGTAAAAAGACCTTAGAGTTACATATTGCGAATTAAAGTAAAACAAACCCAAAAAAAATTCTATAGTTATATCAGAAAGAAAAAAGTAGTTACTTCAACTGTTGGACCGTTAGTCGATGAAAATGGAGAATACACCAAAGACGAAGTACAAATGAGTAATGCCCTCAATACCTTCTTTGCATCAGTTTTTACAACAGAAGACCTCAGTGATATCCCTACACCATCGCCGATTCAGATTGATCATTCAGATGTTCTAAGCAATATCACCGTTACAGCGAAAGAAGTGTTGAATTGTTTAGATAAACTCAAGGCAAATAAAACGCCTGGACCTGATACAATCTCGCCTAGAGTTCTAAAGGAAGCTAAGGATGAGCTCTCCAAACCACTGACATTACTATTCAATAAATCCTTGCAGTCTGGAACTATGCCTGATCAGTGGAAGCTAGCCAACGTAACACCGATATTCAAAAAAGGCAGCAAATCCCTACCAAGTAACTATCGTCCAATTAGCTTAACCTCAGTTGTATGTAAAATGCTAGAAACGGTCATACGAGACAGACTCGTAAATCACTTAGAGGAAAATAACATACTTAAAGATACTCAACACGGCTTTCGTAAAAAACGTTCCTGTTTAACAAACCTCTTATACTTCTTCCACGATATCCTCAACCTCTACGATGAGAGTAAAGCTGTAAATATTATATACCTTGATTTTCAAAAGGCCTTTGACAAAGTTCCCCACAAACGTTTATTGCTAAAACTAAAAGCGCATGGAATACAAGAAGGTGTGTTGAAATGGATAGAAAATTGGCTCAGCAACAGAAAGCAAAGAGTAGTCATAAACGGTAATGCATCTAAATGGACCAATGTAAGTAGCGGGGTACCCCAGGGATCGATACTAGGACCAATTATCTTTCTAATTTACATCAACGACATAGATGAGGGTCTCACCTGTACAATCTCAAAATTTGCTGACGATACAAAAATTGCAAATAGCGTACTCTCAAAAGAACAAGTTGACGATATGCAACACAATCGAGATAAATTGTCATGTTGGGCCCAAATTTGGCAAATGAGTTTCAATGCGGATAAATGTAAAGTACTACATATCGGATACCTAAATGAGAAAGCAAACTATTCGATAAATGGCACTCAGCTTAAGAATGTAAACAGAGAAACCGATCTGGGAGTAACAATATCGAGTAACCTAAAACCGAGTCAACAATGTTCAGAAGTTGTTAAGAAGGCAAACAAAATAATTGGCTTTATAGGCAGGTCATTTGAGCATAAATCCAAAAAAAGTTATCCTAACCCTTTACAATTCCTTAGTCCGCCCTCTTCTGGAATACTGCGTTCAATCATGGTGCCCTTATTACCAAAAAGACATAAACAAGCTAGAACGAGTTCAACGTAGAGTTACCAAAATGATACCTAGCCTAAAGAACAAACCATACGAAGAGCGTCTTAGAGAATTAAATCTATTTCCTTTAACCCAGCGCAGATTAAGAGGCGACTTAATTCAAGTGTTCAAAATCATCAAAGGCATCGACAATATGAACTGTAGTAAGTACTTCACTATCGACCAATCTAATTACACACGGGGAAACAGTTGCAAAATTATTGGTAAATCTTATAACTCGCACGAATCTAAGAATTTCTTCTTCAATCGAGTTGTCAACTTGTGGAATGGGCTTCCCCGAAACGTTATAGACTGCATCACCGTTGATTCATTTAAACTCCGCCTAGACAAATATCTCGCATCAAACCCGCGACTGACTGCGTTTGTAAATGAATAGCTTTATTTTATCCCCCCCTCAGTTACTAACCCATCTGTCCTCTACTAACTTCCAAATCCTGCCACGGACATTAGTTCCAGGGCAGTAATTCCCTTTCCAATGTTCCCTTACCCACTCTAAACCACTGTTTGGACACTTGATCCTCAGTGTTTTGGAGGACAAGCAACCTAGAAGGGTCACTAGATCTGTTGTTGCTTGATTTCCTTTGTACTCCTTTGTACTCTTCCTCCTCTTCCTGCTGTTCTGTTTCCTCCTCCTCCTCACCTCCTTTCCTCTCCTTCCCAGTTCCCCTCTCTCCCCCTTCTCACCTCCCCCTCTCCTCTCTCTCCTCCTTCCTTCCCCCGTATCCCTCTCTCTCCTCCTCCTCCTTCTCCATGCATCAAGTTAGGAACCAGTCATTCAATCACCCCTGTCCTCCACTCCTCCCTACTTGAGTTCCTTCATTGCCTAAATTTAGAATAGTTACCTCTTTCTTATCTCGGCTGGGACCTTCGTTTTCTTATCTTGGTTTGGCTTTTCCTGTCTTGTGTGTGTGTGTGTGTGTGTGTGTGCGTGCGTGTGTGTGTGTTTGTTTGTGTGTGTGTGTGTGTGTGTGTGTGTGTGTGTGTGTGTGTGTGTGTGTGTGAGAGAGAGAGAGAGTGGGAGTGAGAGAAAGAGAAAAAAGTGTATGTGTATGTGTGTGAGAGAGAGAGAAAGAATGTGTGTGTGTGTATGTATGTGTGTACTTACTCTAGTTGTACTTACTCTAGTTGTATTGCGGGAGTGAGCATGCTCGTTATTTCCCGCCTCCTATATGTGTAGGTGTTATATGTATCGTTGGAATGGCTGTGGATGTGTGCATAGTCTGTATTTTTAGCCAATTGGCGACATCGGAAACGAAGGCTTAGGGTGGATCTGTATGGTACCATTCTCACTATAGACGGTACCGTCTCGCCCGAAGGCTTAGGTAGCCATCAGCTTTGGTTAACCATATGATACCCATCTCGCCTTGTACCATTTTTGCCAACCCCAGATGGGACGTCACAACGTCGTCCACTTATTCCAGGTACCTATTTACAGCTAGGTGAACTGAGGCTAACACATGAAAGGAGACAAGCCCAATTTGTCTCCGCCCGGCCGGGGGATTGAACCCCCGACCCCTCGTGTGTGAGACGAGAGCGCTACCTACTAGGCTACGGGCTGTGTGTGTATATGTGTGTCAGGGATATGGGGTAATTACAGGCACCAGAATAATGAACATAATTCCTATTACATTGTATTTCCTACAAAACTGATTTAGGCAAATATACGTTAAAGAACATTCAATTTAAAGCATTTTTTCACCTTAATTCTGACAGTACTGGTGCCGTCCTTTTAATGATAATCTGGCTATTATTAGATTATTTTATTCAGTTTAAAAAGGTCCTCCAGCAATTAACAGGCTTTAAAATACCTCACTTAACCCATATTACTAGCACAGATCCTTCATATACTGCACACAATCGTCTAAACATAGCTAGAATACAACTAGAAAGACGTCGCCGGTACAGTATGGGTTGATGCTAAACGCTAGGAATCAAAGGGTTAACAATATTGGAACCAATCATATTATACCTAAATATTGTTCTCAAGTCAAGTAAAATTGTCTTGTGATAATTAATATACAATTGACCACTTGCGAGTTTCGGGCTATGCGGAAGTTGGAGCCGTAAACATTAATAATTAGAAGCAACACATATATTATACGGGTTGTTGATGGACAGAAAGTTTGCTGAATTTGATTGTGTGGTTATAAATGAACGATAATAGTAATTTATCAAGTAATAATGTTGAATATCAATACTTATAGCTCAAACTTCCACATAGACCGAAACTCGCAAGCGGTCAATTGACCACTTGCGAGTTTCAGGCTATAAGGAAGTTGGAGCCGAGAACATCGATATTAAACAGAAATGCAATAATAATGAACGTTTCTGATGGATAAATAGTATGTTAAATTGGGTTTTATGTATTTATATAATATTATGTACTACGACCGTATTTTAGCTGTAAATGATGTTAAATATCGTTGTCTACAGCTCCAACTTCCTTATAGAACGAAACTCACAAGTCAGTCAATTGAAATTTGGGAAAATATTTGACTCAAAGGGTTAAAAGCAAACATAAACAGCATTCCTCTCGGGTACTTACTGTATGCTGACTTGGCCCTCCCTAGAAGTCTGAAATTTGAGAAGAAATTATTATTATTTTATTTTAGTTGGAGGGTAGATAGTAAATTATGTATGACCATTCGTATAAACACACAGAGTGTGAGAGAGAGAGAGAGAGAGAGAGAGAGAGAGAGAGAGAGAGAGAGAGAGTGAGAGTATAAGACCAGGTAACAACATCAAGGGTTGGGAAATTGAAGGGAAAGGATAGAGCAAAAGGGTTAAGCGAAAAAAAACAAGATTAAAGAGAGAAAGTAAGATTAAAGAGAGAAAATAAGATTAAAGCGAGAGAGAAAATAAGATTAAAGAGAGAAAATACAATTAAATCGAGAGCAAATAAGATTAAAGAGAGAAAAATATGATAAAAGAGAAAAAATAAGGTTAACCCTTCCCACCCGGGCAGCCTTTCTAAATGACGGAGCTCGTATCTGGGTGATCTGGCTGAAAAATAACACATGTAAACAAAAACCTATCTCCCTTAATACAATAGCTAATCTAACAAACATCAACATGTACTCCTTACCTTGCCGTGTAGATTGGCATTGAGTAGAGCTCTCTAGCTCAACTGGTTCCAAAGTTATGGCGATGTTAGTGGAGGTAACTTTTGGCACGTATCTACCTAGACGCGTCCGAGCACTCAACTGCGGCCCCGGCTACGACGCACTGTTGCACTCGTCGCCCCACTAGTAGAGTCATTTGGTTGGAATCCGTGACCATTTTGTTCCTACCTTTTTCTCTCGATGGATTTGACAACCTGAACCATTTTAAAGGAAAATTAGCTCCTATGCCCCTCTGAAAAATGACGGCTAACTCTGCTAGAGCCCAATATACAAAATGGCCACCAACGCCATCTTGAAAAACATGAAATGTAATATCTCTGGCATCAGATGAGCTACAAGGACGAATGAGGTGTCCTTTTTCACTAATTCTGGCATTACAAATCCACTGGAATGGTTATTGTATTGTATTGTATTGTATATTGTATTGTTATCGTATTGTATTATACTAATTGTACATACTAATCTGCCACTTCACTGTCACTACATGATTCACTGTATGAGCCACTATCAGAATCACTGTCATCACTTTCGCTGCTATCTTCACTGTTCTCTGCCTGCGGTGTATATCTAATATTACTTTTTTACTGTTTCAGATGGACCGCATGCCCATCTGATGAAAATCGCCGACTTGTGAAGTGACCGAAATAATGGATAATAGAAGAGAGAGTGAAGAGTTACCAGACAAGACATTAAATGAATGCGAGTGATAACCCCCCTGGGGGTTAGGGAATAGAATATGCCCCACGTGCCTTCTGCGTGTCGTAAGAGGCGACTAAAGAGGTTGGGTCGGTGGGCTTGCGACCCCCACCCGGAAAAAATATTTAAGCAAAGAAAAACGAACGAACAGCCTCGGATGCGGACGGAACCAACGTTGACGAACCACGACCGACTAAGGACATGCCTTCGGACATTCTGAGAATGGCTACGTGGAATGTTAGTGGCATGAATGATGGCACAAAAGAGAGAGAGGTTCTGGAAGTGTTAGTGAATGCCAGGCTGGATGTATGTGGAATGACAAAGACCAAATGGAAAGGTTCAGATGTGAGAGAGTGGGAGTGTGGAATGGGTGTGTGTGCTGGAGTGAGTGAAGGAACAGCGAGAGAAGGTGCATGTTTGTTTGTAAGTAGCAAATGGAAGGAATGTGTAAGAGAGTATGGGTCTGTGGGTTCAAGGATTGTGGGGGTGAGAATGAAAGTAGGAATACAAACGTGGGTGATTGTATGCGTGTATGCCCCGACAGAGGATATACTTGAAAGAAAGAAAGAGGAGTTCTGGATGAATGTGGAGGCGTGCCTGGAGAAGTTTGACAAGAACGAAAGAATATTTCTGATTGGGATATGAATGGTAAGGTGGGTGATAGGAAAGTTGAGGGAGTGGTGGGAGGGTGGGGGTACCATCAGAGGTGAATGGGAATGGTAGTGCACTTGTGGACGTATGTGTGGGGAGGAGGCTGTGGATTGCCAACACCTTCTTCCGACACAGAATGATCCACAGGTACACGTGGAAACGGATGTTGACGATGAAGGATAAGACAGTGGTGGAACGAAAGTCATTGATTGATTATGTATGTGTGGATGAACGAATGAAGAAATCTGTGATGGATGCTAGGGTGTATAGGGGTATTGGAGGGGGTCTGTCTGATCATTATGTAGTGGTAGCTAAGGTTAGGATACAAAAGAAGTGGGTGAGGAGAGCGGGAGGGAGGCGAGAGGAGGGTGGAATGGTGAGGAGGGTGGAGAGGTTGCAGGAGGAGGAAGTCAGGGAGGAGTACAGGAGAGCAGTGGAAAGACGACTAGGTGGGTTCGACCTGGAAGTTATGGAGGAAGTGGAGGAGATGAGCAAGGTGTTTAAGGATGAGATCTGTGCAGCATGTGAGGAGGTGTGTGGAGTGAGGAGAAGAGGGAGGGGAGTGAAAGGTACAGCATGGTGGACAGAAGAGGTAAGAATAGCTGTGGAAGAAAAGAAGAAAGCATATAGAGAGTGGTTGGGTAGTAGAGGGAATGAAGATTCCGAGAGACAGAAACGAGCGAGGTACGTGGAGAGTAAGAGGGTGGTGAAGAGAGTAGTGAAGGAAAGTAAGAGAAGAGTAGATGAGGAATTTGGAAGGAATCTGAGCGTAAAATGGAGGGAGAGTAAGAAACTGTTCTGGAAAGAAGTCAAGAAAGTTAGGGAATGTAGCAAGGGAAACAGTAAGGGTGTGAAAGATAAGAATGGGAGAATGCTAGCCGAGAAGCAAGAGAGAGTCGAAAGATGGAGGGAGTACTTCAGTGAGTTGCTAAATGAAAGGAATGAAGAGCCAGCAAACATAGCTGGATATGGTATTGGAGGGAGAAGAAGAGAAGTAGTGGAGGAGGAGGTGGGGATCAGGAGGTCAGAAGTGTGGGAAGCCATGAAAAGAGTGAAGTTGGGGAAAGCACCAGGAACAGATGGAGTGTGTGGGGAAATGTTGAGGTATGGTGGTGAGATAGTGATAGAATGGGTATGGAAAATGTGCAAACTAGCATGGGAGAAGGGGAGTGCACCCGATGACTGGAAGACTGGCATAATAGTCCCCCTATATAAGAGCAAAGGGGAAAGAGGAGTGTGTGGTAACCACCGAGGAATATGTCTTCTAAGCGTAGTAGGGAAGGTATACAGTAGGGTAGTGATTGAGAGAGTGAGAGTGAGAACGGAGAAATGGATAGGCGATGAGCAGGGAGGTTTTAGGAAGGGAAGAGGATGTGTAGATCAGATTTTTACCCTGAATTGTGTTGTGGAGAAGTATCTGGAGAAGAAACAAAAGGTGTATGTTGCCTTTATGGACTTGGAGAAGGCCTATGACAGAGTGGATAGAGAAGGTTTGTGGAAAGTACTTAGAATATACGGAGTAGAGGGCAAGTTGCTGAAAGCAGTGAAGAGCATGTATGAGGGTGCAAAGGCGGCAGTACGTGTGGAGAGTGAGCAGAGCGAGTTCTTTGACCTGAATGTTGGTTTGAAACAAGGGTGTGTGATGTCCCCGTGGTTGTTTACTGTATATATGGATGGAGTTATGAAAGAAATACTATCAAGAGCAGTGGATGTTGGTGTATCGCTGAAAAGGGAGGGAATTGAGTGGAAGCTACCTATACTGCTGTTTGCGGATGATACAGTTCTGATGAGTGATAATGAATGGGAGTTGCAGGGTCTGGTAAATGAGTTTGGAACAGTGTGCGAAAAACGGAATTTGAAGGTAAATACGGGGAAGAGCAAGGTTATGGTCTTCGAAAGGGGTGAAGTCACAGAGTGTGAGGTGAAGCTGAACGGTCAGGCTATGGAGATCGTCAACTCTTTTAAGTATCTGGGCAGTGTGTTGAGTAAAGATGGGACTATGGATGAAGAGGTGCGGGAGAGGGTACAACAGGGGAAGAGGGTTGTAGGAACGCTAAAAGCAGTAACAAGAAATAGGGTGGTCAGTATGGAAGTGAAGAAGTCCTTGCATGACAGTGTGGTAATCCCGACACTGACTTACGGAAGCGAAGCATGGACGTTGGTTGAGAGACTCAGACCAAGAGTGAGAGCAGTGGAAATTAATTACTTAAGGAGTGCGTGCGGAGTTACATGGAGGGATAGACAGACTAATGAGGAAGTAAGAAGGAGGTGTGGTGTGGAGGTAGATGGGCTGGAAAGTGTGAAAAGGAACAACTTGAGATGGTTCGGCCATATGGAACGTATGGAAAGCGAGAGAATGACTAAGAGGGTGTACGAGAGCGAGGTGGAGGGACAGAGGGGGAGAGGTAGACCGAATATGAGGTGGAAGGATGGAGTGAGGAACTACATGAACGAAGGCGGTGCTGGTTCGGGGGAGGGGCGTCGACTGACTGGGGACAGAGGTGCATGGGGGCGGTTCGTTCGTGGCCACCCCTTCGGGGATCACGGCGTCAGGCAATAGATAGATAGATAGAGTGCATTTTACTCTGTGGTAAGCGATGTACCGCAGATGATCGTTTGGAAAACATTACACCTGAGAAGTGGGAATCCATCCGGGAAAAGTCTTTACAATGGAAAGAACTTGATAAGTTTCAACATATACATGAAAATGTGGATTGGGAGAAGGGACCAAAGGGTCACCACATGCATAGCACTTGCTACGCATCATTATCCAGCAAGCGCAAGCTCTCTCAAGCCGAAAAAAGCAAACACAAATCCGAGGAACGTCTTGAAAGAGATGAAGCATCAGATCAACAAGACCCTTCCCCAGAGGCCAGTGCACCTAAAAGGCTCCGCTTCAGTATGGGTGTCCTTCACGATAAGACAATGTGTGTGGTGCATGAAAGGGGCATACAAGAGTAGTGATCGTGACAAGCAGATTTTACTCCTATCAACAGTAGATGCCTGGACTAAATTCAAGTTACATACTGTCCATCTGGAAGATGAGGTCATGAGATTGAGACTTGACACTCTGATTGCATCCATCCCAGATAGTCAAACAGCATTTGGGTTGGAAATCCGCTACCATCGTGCGTGCTGGCGCAAATATGTAAGCGACCACAAGCCCCTTTCAGATGAAAGCACTCAACATCTGCAGCGTGTAAACCTCCGAGAGGCCCAAGCTCTCTTGTTTCATCGCATTCGTCAAGTCATCTTCAAAGACCATGAAATTCGCACACTACAAGGCCTACTGCAGGACTATAAGCGCATTATCTCAAATCACGGACATAACTCAGTAGTAAAATCCAGCTACTTAAAGGAAATTCTCATCAATGAATTTGGGGAAGACATCGGATTTCATGAACACATTCAAAAGAATGTGAGTGAACTGGTATATGATACAACAGCAGCAGGTACATACATCGAGGCGGCAATATCTTCATTGGGTGTCAGCAATGATCAGTTGGTGATGAATGTTGCGGCAAGACTCAAAGAGCAAGTCATCAGGACAAATACTATTCCCTGGCTCCCATATATACACGAGTTGGAGAGAGAAGAAGACCTCAGTGAGCTCCTGCTGAAGCTGCTCACATGGCTGAAACACCCAAATAAGTCTGCAATTGATGACAGTCCATCCGTCCGATCGATTGCATCTATCCTCACAAGCTACATCACTGGAAAACGCACTGCATTTGAGATAAATCTCTCTGTCTTTCTACATGGACTGACCAAGAGTAGGGAGATAGTCGACATAATGCACAAAGATGGACTGGGCATCAGTTACAATGACGTACTTATGCTGCGAGATTTTTGGGTGGTCAATGACCTCAAGTGCTCATCTGATTGCCCCTTCGAACTAGCTGAGGGTAAGCCTGCTATCGCTATAGTCGACAACGATGACTTCAAGAGCGACACACTGACCGGTGCTGGCCAGTCACACCGCACTAATGTCATGTTTGTGCAGCCAGAATCATTTGATACAGAACTTCCTTCCGAGAATCACGACGATAGACCAGTTCCTGGTGCCAACTTTGCATCAAACCTCTCGACAACTCTCAAAGAGCTCGGAAGGGAAATGCAAAAAGTTAACCCATACAAGACAGCGAAGCATGGGGAACCACCTCTCAGGAAGCCACCAGCTGATCAAAGTACTCCTTCTCCTGACACATCGGTGCAAAGAATTCGTGGTGTGATCCATGCATTGGCCAGGGCGCAAGATGACCGAACGAGACCTAAGCCAGAAGAACAGACTGTGCCTGGGTTTTCAGGGTTTCACGCCAGCATGTCAAATGCAGATGAGAAGGGTCGAGCAATATACCACATGACCTATCCCAACCCGCCCAGTAAGACAATTCTCAATGATGTGATGTGTAAGCTTGCAAAATCAATCGAAGAAAAAAAGATGCCTTTTGCAATAATTGTTGGTGATCATCCTGTCTACGTGCTCATGCTAGAGTTGAAAAGTGAGAATGCTGAGCTGTTCAGCAAAATCTTACCATTTATGGCACCCTTCCACATCCAAATGTCATTCATCTACACTATATACAAGAGGTTTAAGGGATCTGGCATCTCAGATGTGTTGGTGGCAGCTGGTGTTATAGCAGACGGGTCTGTTGATCAGGCCCTTCATGGAAAACATGTTAAGCGTGGGGTTCGCTGCTTGCGACTATTCTACGAGACTCTGGTCCACCATGTCATAGACAAACGTTTGGAAGATTCCCCTCTATCTGAAGAAGTAAAGGCATCCCTTGCCAAGCTTCGACATCCGATTGATGCACAGGAACTTGCAGATGAACATGCAGAGCTAGAGAGAAATGCTGAGCTGAAGGACCTCGTTGATGCTCTCTTCAAGGACTTTGAGGGTACCCCACAAGCAGAATACTGGATGTCATTCATGGAAATGGTTGAGGTTCTAACTCAAAATATCCATGCAATCAGAACAAGCAACTGAACTGAGTTCAAGTCCTCACTCAAGCTCATGCTTCCTTTGATGCAAATCTATGATAATGACAAGTATGGTCGGCATCTCCCCGATTTCACCGCAGTGCTTGATACCCTTCCTGTCGATCAGGCTGCATTCATGGAGAGTGGTATGTTTGCACAGTCAATGACAGGAAAACCATATTCGTGTGTCGCCCTCGACATATGGATAGAGTCAACAATGAATAAGGGCTCTAAGCTGAAGTCTGGTTGGTTGGCCATTCTGAACAATGAAAAGCAGCTCCTTTCAAACACTCGGAATGTGAATAACATCAATCGGGTGAGAACAAAGGTCCATCGCCATGCTAATCGCAAGAAACAAGGAAAAGGGAAGCATGCTGATTGCTCGTTGAGTAAAATGAAGAAGGATGAACAAGCTGTACAGGATATAAGCGCATGTCTCACTGAATTCAAGTGTGATCCATTTGACCATACAAACAAGACACTTCGATCCCTACAGTCAGGAATCCCAGCCTCAGACGCTCTCGCTGCCGACTTGAAATCGGCAAAGGAGGATGGCACAAGCAAACTGAAGCAGTTCTTGAATGAGAGAGTGTATTCCAAGACCAAGTCTCTCAACGACAGAGTTCCCCGTAGCAAGCGTTTGAACTTTTCAACTCAGGAATTGAAGAAAGCAGATGGTGAAAACCTGAAGGGAAAGACTGAGGAAATGGAGCGTAATGCCTTGGCCTCTGTTCTCGGACTGGTTGAAACAAGTGGTGCCCTCAAACTTCAAGAAGTCCTGCAGCATCGTGTTACAGCCGAGTGCCTTTCCATCTTCAACGTCATTGGAACCATCCGTAAGGCACAGAAAAGCAAGCTTCAACAAAAACTAACTATGACTGTTATTCCAGAGCCTGATGTATACACGTCTATTATTGATATGGGCCTCATCTGGCGCCTAACAACTCCTACCATTGAAGACAGAGAGAAGGGAGACGGTACCAAGAATACCTGGGGAGATTATGCAGAGAAGTTGGTGCACTTCGTTCTAACGAGACAAAAGCATGCTGAGCGCATCATTTACGTCAATGATTCATATGATCAGAATTACACGATCAATGACAGTGAGATAATACTGCACCAAAAAACCTGCCAATCAGCAATGTCTTCATGAAGACAGAAGATAAATTTCCTTCTAGTAAAGTTTTCCATGCTCTCCTGGGTAAACCTGAGAACAAAATCCGCCTTCAGGCATTTCTTCAAACGGAATTCCAGAGAAAGCAGCAACAACTAGCACCGAGTTCATCTACTGTGTAGTTGGCAGCACTGCAAAGAATCTCACCACAGGCAAGCTTGTGCCAGAGCTCACATGCTCCCATGCAGAGGCAGATACGGCAATGCTCACCATATATAGTGTGCTCTGGTCAGACATCTACACAGCAGCTGTCGTTCTTGACACAGAGGACACAGACAAATACGTGCAAGCGGCATATGTTGCTCAGAAGACAACAGGAATCCTGTGTGTGAAACGCAAACGTCAGCTTATCGATGCCCGATGTTTGTGCAGTGAGGCAATGGCTGCATCTATCATACCACTTCATGTCCTCACTGGGTGTGACCACAACTCTGGCTTCTATGGAGCAAGCAAGAAGCTCATCGCAGATCGTCTGGAGAAGACGTCTAAAGAGGCACACGACCTGCTAGCAGCATGTGATACACAGCTCCTAGTCACAGAACAGGTCATCAGTGATTTGGAGCGGTTTGTCATTCGATATGTCTATGGTGATACCAAAAGCAAGACCCTGGGAGATGCGAGAGCAGCGAAGTGGAGAGCTCAGAAGAAAAAAAAGCACTATCAGACTTGTGCCTGACTTGGACAGTCTCCGTCCACACTTGGAGCGTGCAAACTATCTTGCATATTTGCAAAAGCATTACCAGCTCCAAAGTCACCTCTCACCGATCGGCCATGGATGGCATCTTGTAAATGGCCTATGTCTGCCTGTCCGTTCAACCCAGCCCCCACTTCCCCCATCCATACGACTACCTACAAATCCGCAGGCAGAGAACAACAGTGATGATAGCAGCGAAAGTGAGGACAGTGATTCTGATAGTGGCTCATACAGTGAATCATGTAGTGACAGTGAAGTGGTAGATTAGTATGTACACTCACGCGTACTAAAGGTTGCTCAGGGTTGGGTCCTTCGTACCCCTCCTCCATCCTGGGCAGGTGGAAGGGGGGAGTCGGGTCCAAGTCTACCCCACCTTTCTCCTCCAAACTATCCCCAACTCCCAAACCTTCCTCCTCTAGCTGCCAGTTAGTGATTAGGCACGTTTGTTCTCATGTATTGTAAATTATAGCTAAACCATCATTGCACACGCTTACAATGGCCAACATAACATTTATTAGGAATGTATTAATACAATAGGTAATTGTATTCCCGAAATGAGTCTCTATACACACAACGGATCTCGGCTGAAGTGGTATTCTGCCTCTGTCTCTCTCTCTCTCTCTCTCTCATCGCACACACTTTCTACGGTCAAGATTTTAATCTCAGTTGATATAATGATCCTGTAATTAAGCCCAATCTGCTACAGTATTAATTTAAGGATAACATATTCACCCTCATAGCCATACACATCAACGTGCCCTCTACGAATATTCCTAGTTTCTCAAATCACTTATGAAAGTCGGGCCGTTTTAACATCAAAGGAAAGGACAAAACGCAAAGATTGGCTGGAGTTGTGTTGTGACTGTTTTTAATTGTTTCGTTTATATTTTCTTCAGTTTCTTCCATTTATTCAATACCACATATTATAAACAGTCCGTATTTCATTCTATGTGGCTTATGCACTAATTTTTCAATCAATTTAATGTAGAACTCGATATGACATACGATCAAAGTCGGTGTTAACTTATAGTAAGGTTTGATTATCGAGCCCCTCACTTTCCCCCGCCTCTGTCTGTGTGTGTGATGCCAGCCTCTCACCTTTACAAAACTCCAACTAAAGATTTGGTTTAATAGATAGTTTTACCATCAACTCATGTACATCGAATGAATGCGACGGGAGATACTCGAGGTGGATGGAAAGACGTTGTTTAGTGCACTACACTCATGACAGATTGTGAAAAAATACTATATTATTGTCTTGAACTGCTCTACTGAGGAAATGTTAACAACATCTGAGGGAAGTTTGTTTCAGGTAAAACAGATCTTATATGTGAAAAAGTGTTTACAAATACTAGTGCTGAACTGTTTTCAATTCTAACTTCCAGCCATATTTGCATGTTATATTGAGGCAGAACATTTTGCTATAATCCACATTGTCAAACCCATTAAGTATTTTAATAACTTCAATGAACTAACCTCGTAGTCTGCGTGTTCAGAGAGAGAGAGAGAGAGATATATAATACAACCACAGCCGAGATTCGTGCAACCCAAGTTGTGTGCATAGAGACTCCTTTCGGGAATACAATTACATATTGTATTAATACATTCCTAATAAATGTTATGTTGGCCATTGTAAGCGTGTGCAATGATGGTTTAGCTATAATTTACAATACATGAGAACAAACGTGCCTAATCACTAACTGGCAGCTAGAGGAGGAAGGTTTGGGAGTTGGGGATAGTTTGGAGGAGAAAGGTGGGGTAGACTTGGACCCGACTCCCCCCTTCCACCTGCCCAGGATGGAGGAGGGGTACGAAAGACCCAACCCTGAGCAACCTTTAGTACGCGTGAGTGTACAATTAGTATAATACAATACAATGACAATACAATATACAATACAATACAATACAATAACCATTCCAGTGGATTTGTAATGCCAGAATTAGTGAAAAAGGACACCTCATTCGTCCTTGTAGCTCATCTGATGCCAGAGATATTACATTTCATGTTTTTCAAGATGGCGTTGGCGGCCATTTTGAATATTGGGCTCTAGCAGAGTTAGCCGTCATTTTTCAGAGGGGCATAGGAGCTAATTTTCCTATAAAATGGTTCAGGTTGTCAAATCCATTGAGAGAAAAAGGTAGGAACAAAATGGTCACGGATTCCAAGCAAATGACCCTACTACACCCTCAATTATGCCGGGAAGCTATTTGAGTGTTTTTATTGTTTATTCTGCCATTTATTATAATTATTATATTATTTTCACTCAATAAAGTTATTTTTATGAAGTTATTTGTGTCTCTTTCACTTTTACTCAGTTTTATTGTTATTATAGTGTCACTTTCACTGGACTATGATAATTGATAGTGTCATTTTCAATTATGTATTGCTAGGTAAGCTATAATATATATTTTAGTGTCACTTTCAATTGTTCATATTGTTGTGAAGGCACTTATTATTAGTTATTTGTGTCTCTTTCACTTTTACTCAGTTTTATTGTTATTATAGTGTCACTTTCACTAGACTAGGATAATTCATAGTGTCATTTTCACTTATTTATTGTTAGGTAAGCTATAATTTATATTTTAGAGTGTCACTTTCACTTATTCATATTGTTATGAAGGCACTTATTAGTTATTTGTGTCGCTTTCACTTTTACTCATTATTTTATATTATTATTAGCCTACATTTTAGAGTGTCACTTTCACTGTCATTGTCACGGGCACTTCAATATTAGACTAGAGTGTGAAAGTCGTTGAAGCACCATCCAGCGCACAGTGCCACTTCACACTCTAGGCGTTCCCATGTGGTTTTTGTTACTTTATTGGGCCTGCGGGATGTGTGGTTACAGACATGGCACCTCTTCTGCTTCTTGGCAGCACCACCTGGTACTTTGGGAGGAAGGGAGTTGAGCTGGTGCTTCCTGAAATAGTCTGCACATGCTGTGCGGTCCAGCCGGCCTGGTCCTTGTAGTGGTCTCCCGGCTGTAGCATGTTTTTCTAGGAGCTCAAGTTTCACCTGCTTGTGGAACTTCCGCAGCGACTTGTACTTCTTGGCTCCTGGAGTCCTCAGACAGTAGATATTGTAGGCATTGAGGCCCGACATATCTACCGTATGCAGAATAAACTTCTTGTACCACCTGCAAGATGTTCGCAGGCAGTCGATGAAGCCCATCTGCATGTTGGACTTATCGATGAGACGCATATTCAGATTGTAATCCAGGACAGCAGCTGGTTTCTGGACGGGGTTTTTGGTCTTCCTGTCCACCTTCCCTGTGGCGACCATCTCTGCCTTGTGGCATGTGGTGAGGAGGTTGACCTTCTGCTGGTCATGCCAGTGGATAGCTTGGTCTTGGTTGGGTATGTTGGCATGCCCTTCCCCTTGGCCTTGACTGTGCGGACAGTTCCGGTCATGGAGATACTTGGTGAGCATTGGCGACGTATAGTAATTGTCTGTGTACAGGATGTGGTTCTTGTGGAAGTGTTTCTCCATCATCTTCTGTACGACAGCACCACCAAATCCAATGTCTGGGACAATTTTGCCACCACTGCTGCTGTAAAACCACAAAGTCCAGCACATACCCCATCTTACAGTCGCAGAGGACGAAGAGTTTGATGCCGAAACGGTGTCTCTTCGACGGGATGTACTGTCTGAAATGCAGCCTACCACGGAACAGGACCAGAGACTCGTCGAGGCATATCTTCTGAAATGGAATCAGGTAGGTGGTAAACCGATGACGTATCATGTCATACAGCTTCCTGATTTTCCATAGTGCGTCGGGAAGGTGGACATGCATGTTGTTGGTCAGGTGGAGATACGAGAGGATGTCAAAATACCTGTCCCTGGACATGTACTTTCCGAATGCTGGAGTTGTGATGAGGTCGGCAGTTATCCAATAATCAGCCAGTGTGTGCTTCCTGATGTGTGTCATCAGCATAGTTAGTGCCAGAAACACATACATTTCTGCCATAGTGACAGCTCGCCATGCCACCATCTTGGCACTGGTCTTCCTGCCAAGAAAGTTAGCACAGATCTCATGGTGATTATTAGTCTCCTCGACGAGGTATTCAATGACTTTGTTGTCGTAGAAGCCACAAAATAGATCACTGGGGGTATTAGCATCTGAGCCACAGGGAAATGCTGCTGTCACTCCTGAGCCAATCTGCTGCTCGTCAAAGGCAGGACAATCTGGCTCAAAATCTGCCCCATCTGTCCAGACAAACAAGCCAGATGAGCGCGCACGCACACGCCCAGGCACACGCCCTTGCCCATGCGGACGCCCCCCATGCCCACACCCATGGGCAGCGGCCACGGCGTCGGCAGGCTGAGCCGCACGCCCACGACCTCGAACACTTCGTGTTGGGATTTCCTCTGCTTCCACATCCTCTTCGTCCTCGTCCTCCTCCTCCTCAGGTGATGTGAGGTCATCTGGGGCAATGTTGGGGTCGTCAACATCTTCTTCGGGGGACAACTCTGGCGAAGAAATGACCAGGTGTGGGGGGCGGGAGGCTGCGGGAGGTGGAACAATTGGAGCCTCAGGAGTTGGGCTCCTTTTGCGGCGAGCCGAGGGCTTCTCCGCTCTAAATAATACCCTCCGATGTGACGAGGGCTGTGACACACTGTGGGAGGACAATGTCGCACCACTAGTACCACTTGAAGAGGCCCTATGCACAACCTGAGGGCGAGATGAAGCCGAGGGCTGTGGGTGGCCCGTGCGGCGTCCCTGGTTAAGGCGTCGGGACAAAAGAATGCGGGTGGTTGCTATACCAGGGTCATCATCACTATCACTATCATCGACTTCCCTAGCTTTTTCTGCTGCTGCCCTGCGTGCTTTCTTGGCTGCACTTTTCACCAATGTTTGCTTATAAAAGTATTTGCCCACTTTCAAGGGCGTACGGGCAGGCAAAGGGGAAGGGGAAGTTCCCGGGGTAGGCCTAAGCTGACCAAGCAATGGTGGCGGGGTAGGCCTAGGCTCAAGCACACTCGGAAGTTCTACTTCACCTTCATTCACCACTTCCACATCAGGATTATCACTACTGTCACCTCCCTCAAACACATCAACATTGTCATCACCCTCAAACCCCACATAATCATCGTCTTCACTCGCACTAATAAATTGTTCTTTATCGATCAAGCTTTCGCCACTGCTTTCTTCGATGGCAAAAAGTTCTCTCTCAATCGCACTATCACTCAATAATACCTTTGGTTTCTTACCTTGTGGCTTTTTCTCGCTTGCAACAGGCATAGATGTAGCAAGCGGGGTAGCAGTGGGGCGCACAGGAGGTTGCACAGAATCGGACGCGTCGGAATTCATTTTTTTGCTATAACTCGCTATGGCGGGCACATAGGAACTGATAACGGTAGTAGTTGAGGCTTGGTGGCACTGCGATCGCCCCTGCAAAGGAAATTTTCGCCGCGCGGATTTCAAAGAACGCTTTCAA
Organism: Lithodes maja; assembly: GCA_037953745.1. Classification (NCBI taxonomy): domain Eukaryota; kingdom Metazoa; phylum Arthropoda; class Malacostraca; order Decapoda; family Lithodidae; genus Lithodes; species Lithodes maja. The sequence goes on from JBAKBP010008081.1 coordinate 81,932, forward strand.
GCATAGGGATTTTAAAATGACACCCGGGCTCCGCCCCATCTGCTGCACCATCATTTTAAAATGCTGCCCGGGCGGGAAGGGTTAACGAGAGAAAATAAGATCAAAACGAGTGAATACAAGATTAAAGCGAAAACAATGCTTTAACCCATTCAGTGCCGGTGCTATCCTTTTAATTTTATTCAGGCTACTATTAGATTATTTTATTCAGCTTAGGACAGACCTCAATACATTAAAAGATACAGAATATCTCAATTAACTATATTAACTACCCCTGATCCTTCCTAAGCTGTTTAAAGTCGTTTGAATATAACTAGCATTTAATACAATTACGTAGCCGGTACGGATGGGGTTAAGAGAGAAAAAATATAAGATTAAAGAGACAAAAACAAAATAAAGAGAACACATGAATCCCCCCTGGGGGTTAGGGAATAGAATATGCCCCACGTGCCTTCTGCGTGTCGTAAGAGGCGACTAAAGAGGTTGGGTCGGTGGGCTTGCGACTCCCACCCGGAAAAAATATCTAAGCAAAAAAAAACGAACGAACAGCCTCGGATGCGGACGGAACCAACGTTGACGAACCACGACCGACTAAGGACATGCCTTCGGACATTCTGAGAATGGCGACATGGAATGTTAGCGGCATGAATGATGGCACAAAAGAGAGAGAGGTTCTGGAAGTGTTAGTGAATGCCAGGCTGGATGTATGTGGAATGACAGAGACCAAATGGAAAGGTTCAGATGTGAGAGAGTGGGAGTGTGGAATGGGTGTGTGTGCTGGAGTGAGTGAAGGAATAGCGAGAGAAGGTGCATGTTTGTTTGTAAGTAGCAAATGGAAGGAATGTGTAAGAGAGTATGGGTCTGTGGGTTCAAGGATTGTGTGGGTGAGAATGAAAGTAGGAATACAAACGTGGGTGATTGTATGCGTGTATGCCCCGACAGAGGATATACTTGAAAGAAAGAAAGAGGAGTTCTGGATGAATGTGGAGGCGTGCCTGGAGAAGTTTGACAAGAACGAAGAATATTTCTGATTGGGGATATGAATGGTAAGGTGGGTGATAGGAAAGTTGAGGGAGTGGTGGGAGGGTGGGGGGTACCATCAGAGGTGAATGGGAATGGTAGTGCACTTGTGGACGTATGTGTGGGGAGGAGGCTGTGGATAGCCAACACCTTCTTCCGACACAGAATGATCCACAGGTACACATGGAAACGGATGTTGACAATGAAGGATAAGACAGTGGTGGAACGAAAGTCATTGATTGATTATGTATGTGTGGATGAACGAATGAAGAAATCTGTGATGGATGCTAGGGTGTATAGGGGTATTGGAGGGGGTCTGTCTGATCATTATGTAGTGGTAGCTAAGGTTAGGATACAAAAGAAGTGGGTGAGGAGAGCGGGAGGGAGGCGAGAGGAGGGTGGAATGGTGAGGAGGGTGGAGAGGTTGCAGGAGGAGGAAGTCAGGGAGGAGTACAGGAGAGCAGTGGAAAGACGACTAGGTGGGTTCGACCTGGAAGTTATGGAGGAAGTGGAGGAGATGAGCAAGGTGTTTAAGGATGAGATCTGTGCAGCATGTGAGGAGATGTGTGGAGTGAGGAGAAGAGGGAGGGGAGTGAAAGGTACAGCATGGTGGACAGAAGAGGTAAGAATAGCTGTGGAAGAAAAGAAGAAAGCATATAGAGAGTGGTTGGGTAGTAGAGGGAATGAAGATTCCGAGAGACAGAAACGAGCGAGGTACGTGGAGAGTAAGAGGGTGGTGAAGAGAGTAGTGAAGGAAAGTAAGAGAAGAGTAGATGAGGAATTTGGAAGGAATCTGAGTGTAAAATGGAGGGAGAGTAAGAAACTGTTCTGGAAAGAAGTCAAGAAAGTTAGGGAAGGTAGCAAGGGAAACAGTAAGGGTGTGAAAGATAAGAATGGGAGAATGCTAGCCGAGAAGCAAGAGAGAGTCGAAAGATGGAGGGAGTACTTCAGTGAGTTGCTAAATGAAAGGAATGAAGAGCCAGCAAACATAGCTGGATATGGTATGGGAGGGAGAAGAAGAGAATTAGTGGAGCAGGAGGTGGGGATCAGGAGGTCAGAAGTGTGGGAAGCCATGAAAAGAGTGAAGTTGGGGAAAGCACCAGGAACAGATGGAGTGTGTGGGGAAATGTTGAGGTATGGTGGTGAGATAGTGATAGAATGGGTATGGAAAATGTGCAAACTAGCATGGGAGAAGGGGAGTGCACCCGATGACTAGAAGACTGGCATAATAGTCCCCCTATATAAGGGCAAAGGGGAAAGAGGAGTGTGTGGTAACCACCGAGGAATATGTCTTCTAAGCGTAGTAGGGAAGGTATACAGTAGGGTAGTGATTGAGAGAGTGAGAGTGAGAACGGAGAAATGGATAGGCGACGAGCAGGGAGGCTTTAGGAAGGGAAGAGGATGTGTAGATCAGATTTTTACCCTGAATTGTTTTGTGGAGAAGTATCTGGAGAAGAAACAAAAGTTGTATGTTGCCTTTATGGACTTGGAGAAGGCCTATGACAGAGTGGATAGAGAAGGTTTGTGGAAAGTACTTAGAATATACGGAGTAGAGAGCAAGTTGCTGAAAGCAGTGAAGAGCATGTATGAGGGTGCAAAGGCGGCAGTACGTGTGGAGAGTGAGCAGAGCGAGTTCTTTGACCTGAATGTTGGTTTGAAACAGGGGTGTGTGATGTCCCCGTGGTTGTTTACTGTATATATGGATGGAGTTATGAAAGAAATACTATCAAGAGCAGTGGATGTTGGTGTATCGCTGAAAAGGGAGGGAATTGAGTGGAAGCTACCTATGCTGCTGTTTGCGGATGATACAGTTCTGATGAGTGATAATGAATGGGAGTTGCAGGGTCTGGTAAATGAGTTTGGAACAGTGTGCGAAAAACGGAATTTGAAGGTAAATACGGGGAAGAGCAAGGTTATGGTCTTCGAAAGGGGTGAAGTCACAGAGTGTGAGGTGAAGCTGAACGGTCAGGCTATGGAGATCGTCAACTCTTTTAAGTATCTGGGCAGTGTGTTGAGTAAAGATGGGACTATGGATGAAGAGGTGCGGGAGAGGGTACAACAGGGGAAGAGGGTTGTAGGAACGCTAAAAGCAGTAACAAGAAATAGGATGGTCAGTATGGAAGTGAAGAAGTCCTTGCATGACAGTGTGGTAATCCCGACACTGACTTACGGAAGCGAAGCATGGACGTTGGTTGAGAGACTCAGACCAAGAGTGAGAGCAGTGGAAATGAATTACTTAAGGAGTGCGTGCGGAATTACATGGAGGGATAGACAGACTAATGAGGAAGTAAGAAGGAGGTGTGGTGTGGAGGTAGATGTGCTGGAAAGTGTGAAAAGGAACAACTTGAGATGGTTCGGCCATATGGAACGTATGGAAAGCGAGAGAATGACTAAGAGGGTGTACGAGAGCGAGGTGGAGGGACAGAGGGGGAGAGGTAGACCGAATATGAGGTGGAAGGATGGAGTGAGGAACTACATGAATGAAGGCGGTGCTGGTTGGGGGGAGGGGCGTCGACTGACTGGGGACAGAGGTGCATGGGGGCGGTTCGTTCGTGGCCACCCCTTCGGGGATCACGGCGTCAGGCAATAGATAGATAGATAGATGAATTAAGAAAGATACCCGGACTAAAGACAGAAAAGACATGCTTATAGCAAGATAACACATTATTTATAAAATCAATGTAAGTAATTAACCCTTAAAGAGCGGCGCTCGACTTAAGTCATGCACCAATTTGCAGCAAGTTAGGAGCATTATTAAGGCTTTTAAAGGGTTAAAATCGAGTGCAAATGGCCGGGAGCGCAGCAGGCCACACGTCCGACACCCAGGACTTACCGCCATCCTCTGTTCTCGAGAGGACGGCAGTGTTACCATTAGTGAGCGTAGTGGGAACAAATATGCCGCGATACGCTAAATTCTGGTCTATACGTTCTGGTCTCATTTTGAAGCTTTTAGCGCCTAGTATTTTGCTGAATATTTCATGCAGATACTTGATTGATCATTCAGGAGGGCCAGAATATGCCCAAAATAGCCCAAAACACCCCGCTAGACAAGGGTTAAAAACCGTAGGAAAAACTAAAAGGAGAGACAAAATAAAGAGCGCTCAACAAGAGACAAAAAAAACATCAGGAGAAACATTTTATCAAGAGCAAATATCGAAAATACATTAGACAAAACATAGTTTAAGAAAAGAGTAAATAGCAAAATAATATATATATATAAAGTAAACTTGTGGAGTAAAAAGCTTACGGACGGACGGGACAACAGTTTATGAAAAAGTAAAAAAACAAAAGAATAAAACTAGAGTAAAAAGCTTGAGGGGGGTCACCGGCTTGTTTTTATCTTTCTCTCCTTTTTTCTCTTTCCCTGGCTTCTATCCATTCGGCCCAATTCAGTCAACTGTTTTAAGACGTTTATCCCCATCCAGGTGTCAATTTCTTCCTGGCGAGCGATAGCGAGCCATCATTGTATGGAGAAATCCGGCAACATTTTCCTATCGAAAAATGTACAAATTTAGCTTGCTGTCAAAACAAAAATATATACCGGTATATGCTGGCTCACTACCGCTCGCCAGGAAAATATTGACACCTGGATGGGAGTAAACGTCTTAAACAGTAGGCTGAGTGGGGCCGAATGAATACAAGCCAAAGAGAAAGGGAGAGAAAGAGAAAAACAAGAGATGTGGGCTCCCTTAAGGACAGGACAGAAGACTGCAAACTGGGAGCAAGAGAGAACAAAAAGGCTTTTAAAACTTGTATTATAAATGGTAGAAAACTGGAGAAGAGTGGAATTATGAAAGTATATTGTGAGAGAGAGAGAGATTTGATTTGATTTTGCCCCGAGGGGCGAGTTTATTGAGCAGCGCCCCCCATCCTGTGAGGGGACAACCACTAGTAAGGCGATACATACTGCTCAAAGAGCCATTATTCCACTGAAACAACAGCATCGTCGTCTGGTTACATTCATATTTGTGTTTATAAGTCAGGTTGGCATTATTCAGATGTGTTATTATAGTTTCCTCATTTAATTGTCACATGGTCTGTATTAAAAAAAAAAAAAAAAAAAAAAAAAAAAAAAAAAAAAAAGCAAGCAAGCTTGTAGTGACTGAATTATTAATTGACAGGTTGTAAATAATAGCACTACATAACTAGTGCAATCGTATGAGGAGACTATTCATATTTTCATTACATCAATGATTATTGAGATCATAGTTAGCTGAATACAATTATTACAAAAATAGGCAATGGTATAAATCAACATAATACATAATTTAATACAGGCGGACATAATCATGATCCGGTTCGTTGTGCACTGGGAGCTAAGGTGTCTTGAGATCGCCTCGTACCCATACACAACGAACGTATTATAGTCTGCATGGTTGGTATCTAATTGAATATACTTAGTGGGTATTTCAAGAATGTCAGGGGGTAAGGAAATGTGATTTGTATATTAGAAGACTGTGATTAACGAGACGTGTAACATGTGGAGGGAGGTGGTAGAAAGAGAGGGATCTCGTTGGGGGTGGAAATTTCGCTCCCAGGAATTTTCGTTCCTGTGGTATTTCAATAATAATAATAAAATAATAATAATAATAAGGGGACAACCACTGGTAAGGCAATACATACTGCTCAAAGAGCCATTATTCTACTGTAACAACAGTATCGTCGTCTGGTGTTATTATAGTTTCCTCATTTGATTGCCACATATGCTGTATATACGTGCTCAAAAAAAAAAAAAAAAAAAAAAATGACTGAATTATTAATTGACAGGTAAATAATAGCACTACAAAACTAGTGCACTCATATGAGGAGGCCATTCATGTTTTCTTACATCAATGGTTATTGAGATCATAGGTAGCTGAATACAATTATTACATACAAGATGTGACTAATATTTCGAACTACATTAATTATTATGCAATAATAGTACCACAAATATATTACAATCATATGAGGGACACTTCACATTCTTCATTACATCAACGGTTATTGAGGTCATAGTTAGCTGAATACAAGAGACACATACATAATGTGACTAATATTACCAACTACCGAAGTTATAATGGAATTATAGTAATACAAATATTTTACAAAGATGAGTTACATGGTTCAAATTCTTATTACAATAATGGTTATTGAGGGGATAGTTAGCGCAATATGACCAGTGGAGAGAGAGAGAGAGAGTCTGCATAAAGTATGAAGCTATATTGACAGGACAAAGAGTGATAACTTGATTAATTCAATGATTTGCATCAAGTGGCATATTTGGTACACATTAAAAATGTACAGTATATTAACAATGTACAATGTGGGCAATGGACTCTGAATAGATATAATGATAATCACATCAATATCAATATCCGTAATTTTGGTAATGGGGCGAGAGTTAAATTCACTAAAATAATGTGATAGTTTTATAGCAATGAATGAATAACAATGAATGGATGAATAGCAATGAATGAATGAATAACAATGAATGGCTGAATAGCAATGAATGAATAACAATGAATGGATGAATAGCAATGAATGAATGAATAACAATGAATGGCTGAATAGCAATGAATGAATAACAATGAATGGATGAATAGCAATGAATGAATGAATAACAATGAATGGATGAATACCAATGAATGGATGAAGAATAATGAAAGATTAACAATGGATGAATATAACAATGAATAAATGAATGAATGCCAATTAATATATAACAATGAATGACTATATAATATTGAATGAACTCCAATTAATCAAATAATAACAAATTAATAACAATTATTGAATATATAGCAATGAATGAATGACAATCAATGAAAAAACAATTAATAAATTAATGACAATCAATGAATATATAGCAATTAATTAATATAACAATGAATGAATGACAATTAATATATAACAATGAATGAATAACAATGAGTAAATCCAATGAATCAAATAATAAAAATAAATGAATAACAATGAATGAATATATAGCAATGACTGAATGACAATCAATGAAAAACAATTAATGAATGAATAACAATGAGTAGATGAATAACGAGTGAATGAATGAATAACAATAAACGAATGAATAACAATCAATTAATTGATATATATATATATATATATATATATATATATATATATATAATACTGATGGTAATACAAATAAACTAATCTATCTATCTATTGCCAGACGCCTTACTCCCCTTACGAGGGTGGCCATACACAGAATGCCCCCAAGCGGACCTATTCCCTGTGAGAGGGACAACCCGAGCCAGTTTAGTGAAGGACTTACAGGATTGACCACTCAATTCAGGATCCGTCCGACTCCGAGGCCCTCTGTGTATCTTGTTAGCACTATTTTTCTACAGTGGTGTTCGGCTAATCCATCCACTAACCTGCCTTACCCTTAGGTAAGCAGTACGGATTTGTATCAGGTTTACTCCCCTAGACAGGTTGCCAACCAAGGCTGACGAGTCCCATCCACCCGGATTTGTATAAGGTTGTCTCCCCTAGATGAGTTGCCGACCAAGGCTAACGAGTCCCATCCACCCGTAAAAACTAATGCAATCATATATTTATATCAATGAGTGAATGATGAACTGAGGATATTCAACTTGTGAGTGAGTGAATAAGTTAGTTAATGAGTGAGTGAGTGAGAAAGTGAGAAAGTTAGTTAATGGTGAGTTAGTTAGTTAGGTAAGTAGGTATTTAGTTAGTTAGGTAATAAGAACTGACCATAATTATAAATAGCTAGCCTCTGGACCACAAGCGAGCGTATCTTTTAACAATTTTAAGGGGAGATGGGTAGTTTTTATGGTCCCCTTTCCCCCTCGTATTAAGCCCCATTTATGTTGAGATTATAAGACGTTCGGTCCATTAGTTTGGCGATTTTACCACATTTCAATCCATTTGTTTTTAAGACCTTTCGTGCCATTTAGGTTTCTATTATTTCCTGGCGAGCGATAGTGAGCCTGATATTTTAAGAGGAATCGGCCTTTGGCCTGGACATTTTTCTACCGAAAAATGTACACATTTTGTACACATCTTGAAGGGGGGTCTAGGGGGTGTTTTTCTAAGCTTGATGGAGGCTTTGCGAGGAAACGCAAAAAAAAAGAAAAAAAACACATTAATAATAATAATAATAACAATAATAATAATAAGGAATAAATTAATTAATATGCCCCCAAAACAGGCCATCTCCCCTTAATAGGAGCGTTCAACCTGTAGATAAGCTTGCCAGATGTCACCAGATTCGCCAATTACCATAACAAAATTTGAACAAGACTAAGAAGGGTGTCAGATTCTAAATTATTTTTCTATTTTTCCAGAAGTTAATAGTCTTATGACAAGCGGTTTTAATCTTATATAATAATTATCTTTCTAATTTTTATAAATGATCTCCTCAACTGTACCTCAATTCCCATCCATTCATACGCAGACGACTCAACCTTACACTACTCCATTAGTTTTTCAGAACGCCCCAGCCAGCAATCCCTCAACGATAAACGTAATAAAGCCATAGAACTCTTAAATTCTGATCTAAATTCTATCTCCAATTGGGGCAGAGAAAACCTTGTTACCTTTAATGCTTCCAAAACCTAATTTCTCCATCTATCTACCCGTAAGGCGCTCCCAGCGGACTATCCCTTATTCTTCAACAATACAAAAATCAATACTTCATCTTCTCTCAATATTCTTGGTGTCTTTTTTTCTTCTGCTCTCAGTTGGAAGGACCATATTACCAGTCTTGCTAAGGCAGCCTCCCAGAAGCTGGGTGTGCTCAACCGCCTTAGGGGGTTCTTTTCCCCTGCACAGCTTCTTGCTCTGTACAGGGGCATAGTGCATCCTTGTATTGAGTATTGTTCACATGTGTGGGGAGGTTCCTCTCACACCACTCTCCTAGACAAAGTTGAAAGGAAGGCCTTTCGTATCATTAACACCCGTCCACTCACCAACTCACTGCAATCTCTCTCTCTCCGCCGCAATTTTGCATCTCTCTCGCTATTCTATCGCTACTATAATAATCATTGTTCCTCAGAGCTTTCCCAGTGTAAACCACGTCCTTTACATAGGGCACGTGGTACCCGTCTTGTAACACAATCCCACCCAACTCTGTGCAACTCTCCAACCCAAGAGTGAAACGTTACTCTCAAACTTTCTTCTACTCAACAGCTGAGCTCTGGAACTCTCTCCCAGAATCAGTCTTTCCCTCTTCCTATGACTTAAATTGCTTCAAACTCTGTGTGTCCAGGCATTTTGGCTCGAACGTCCCTTGATTTTGGCCCTGTCCCTCTTTCAACTATGGGGGAGGCACTCGCTATAGGCAGTTCTGCCTTTTGCCTCCCTCAACCACATAGAAAAAAATATATATTCTTCATATACTGTATATTACAATAATCTCATATATATTTTAGTTCACGACTTTATTGCATATTTAAAATAAGAGAGCAGGAAAAAATAATGTAGTTTGTAATAAATAAATTACAAAACGGTAAATACTGGTTGCAGAATATAAATAGTATATAATCTACCTTCTTTTGTATGTTAATGATATATTTATAATAGTGGGATCTAAATTAAACAACGCTTTCATGATTAAATTTACATTTTATTCAGCTACATATTTTTCTCTGAACAGGACTGCCGGACTTGAGAAGCAGCTCATTTTTTGTAGAGGCTTTTGATTGGCTGATATGTGATAGGAGTATGATTAGTAATTCAATATATCTTCATTATTTCACATCTATTTTTTAAATAATTTAATAACGAGCAATGGGTTCGACCTGGAAGTTATGGAGGAAGTGGAGGAGATGAGCAAGGTGTTTAAGGATGAAATCTGTGCAGCATGTGAGGAGGTGTGTGGAGTGAGGAGAAGAGGGAGGGGAGTGAAAGGTACAGCATGGTGGACAGAAGAGGTAAGAATAGCTGTGGAAGAAAAGAAGAAAGCATATAGAGAGTGGTTGGGTAGTAGAGGGAATGAAGATTTCGAGAGACAGAAACGAGCGAGGTACGTGGAGAGTAAGAGGGTGGTGAAGAGAGTAGTGAAGGAAAGTAAGAGATGAGTAGATGAGGAATTTGGAAGGAATCTGAGTGTAAAATGGAGGGAGAGTAAGAAACTGTTCTGGAAAGAAGTCAAGAAAGTTAGGGAAGGTAGCAAGGGAAACAGTAAGGGTGTGAAAGATAAGAATGGGAGAATGCTAGCCGAGAAGCAAGAGAGAGTCGAAAGATGGAGGGAGTACTTCAATGAATTGCTAAATGTAAGGAATGAAGAGCCAGCAAACATAGCTGGATATGGTATGGGAGGGAGAAGAAGAGAAGTAGTGGAGGAGGAGGTGGAGATCAGGAGGTCAGAAGTGTGGGAAGCCATGAAAAGAATGAAGTTGGGGAAAGCACCAGGAACAGATGGAGTGTGTGGGGAAATGTTGAGGTATGGTGGTGAGATAGTGATAGAATGGGTATGGAAAATGTGTAAACTAGCATGGGAGAAGGGGAGTGCACCCGACGACTGGAAGACTGGCATAATAGTTCCCCTATATAAGGGCAAAGGGGAAAGAGGAGTGTGAGGTAACCACCGAGGAATATGTCTTCTAAGGGTAGTAGGGAAGGTATACAGTAGGGTAGTGATTGAGAGAGTGAGAGTGAGAACGGAGAAATGGATAGGCGATGAGCAGGAAGGTTTTAGGAAGAGAAGAGGATGTGTAGATCAGATTTTTACCCTGAATTGTGTTGTGGAGAAATATCTGGAGAAGCAACAAAAGGTGTATGTTGCCTTTATGGACTTGGAGAAGGCCTATGACAGAGTGGATAGAGAAGGTTTGTGGAAAGTACTTAGAATATACGGAGTAGATGGCAAGTTGCTGAAAGCAGTGAAGAGCATGTATGAGGGTGCAAAGGCGGCAGTACGTGTGGAGAGTGAGCAGAGCGAGTTCTTTGACCTGAATGTTGGGTTGAAACAGGGGTGTGTGATGTCCCCGTGGTTGTTTACTGTATATATGGATGGAGTAATGAAAGAAATACTAACAAGAGCAGTGGATGTTGATGTATCACTGAAAAGGGAGGGAATTGAGTGGAAGCTACCTATACTGCTGTTTGCGGATGATACAGTTCTGATGAGTGATAATGAATGGGAGTTGCAGGGTCTGGTAAATGAGTTTGGAACAGTGTGCGAAAAACGGAATTTGAAGGTAAATGCGGGGAAGAGCAAGGTTATGGTCTTCGAAAGGGGTGAAGTCACAGAGTGTGAGGTGAAGCTGAATGGTCAGGCTATGGAGATAGTCAACTCTTTTAAGTATCTGGGCAGTGTGTTGAGTAAAGATGGGACTATGGATGAAGAAGTGCGGGAGAGGGTACAACAGGGGAAGAGGGTTGTAGGAACGTTGAAAGCAGTAACAAGAAATAGGGTGGTCAGTATGGAAGTGAAGAAATCCTTGCATGACAGTGTGGTAATCCGGACACTGACTTACGGAAGCGAAGCATGGACGTTGGTCGAGAGACTCAGACCAAAATTGAGAGCAGTGGAAATGAATTACTTAAGAAGTGCGTGCGGAGTTACATGGAGGGATAGACAGACTAATGAGGAAGTAAGAAGGAGGTGTGGTGTGGAAGTAGATGTGCTGGAAAGTGTGAAAAGGAATAACTTGAGATGGTTCGGCCATATGGAACGTATGGAAAGCGAGAGAATGATTAAGAGGGTGTACGAGAGCGAGGTGGAGGGACAGAGAGGAGAGGTAGACCGAAAGAGAGGTGGAAGGATGGAGTGAGGAAGTATATGAACGAAGGCGGTGCTGGTTGGGGGGAGGGGCGTTGACTGACTGGGGACAGAGGTGCATGTGGGCGGTTCGTTTGTGGCCACCCCTTCGGGGATCGCGGCGTCAGGCAATAGATAGATAGATAGATAGTGATGTTCTAGATAGATATCCGAACCCCATGGTATAAAATATGTCACATAAAATACACTATTAACGTATACAGTATATTATAAAGTGAACACAGGCAAAATAAAAACAAAATATGAGAAAAAACACTAAGCGAGAGAGGAGACTGCCTGCTGAGACAGTTGCGTTCTGGAGCCTATCAGCCGATCAGGGGCTGATATCCTAAATTATCATCACCGTAGTGACTTACCCTGGTGCTAAGGAAGCCATTGCATATGTTAAAAATGCAGAGGCTTGTGATTGGCTAAGGCAGGTCAGATGTAAGCC